>CM029013.1:258030261-258155797 GCA_016801055.1 Panax notoginseng
CCAACAGAATAATAAATAATGGAACCAGGTCCGGCGTAAACCACAGACAGGATATTTCCGACAGAATAATAAATAATGGAACCAGGTCCGGTGTAAAACACACAGACAGGAGTTTCCAACAGAATAATAACAAGACGGAACCAGTCCGGTGTAAAAACACACAGACAGGATGTTCCAACAAATAATAATAAAAACGGAACCAGGTCCGTGTAAAACACACAGACAGGATGTTCCAACAGAATAATAGAAGAATGTCACCAAGTATAGGGTAGACCGCGTATACAGGTTATTCCAACAGAATAATAAAGAATGGAATAACAGAAGTTCTCTTCATGAATATAAAAGAAATAATATTCCCTACCCTTAAAAGAACTGGATATTATAAAAAGTGAAGTAGCAGAATACTTTTATTCTCTCTCTCTTATTCTCTCTATACTTTTTCTCTCTATAGCTTGAATGAATTCGTGAAAAATAATGAAGCCCTAGGCCTCTATTTATAGAAAAACTGAGGTGGCTCTTGGTCTTAACGAAGGGTCAAATGACTTTTGGTCCTAACGAATGGCCAAATGACTCTTGGTAATATTGAAGGGACAACTACTATTGACGAAAGTAATTACTATTGACCAAGGTAAATACTATAGACGAAGGTAATTACTATTGACCAAGGTAAATACTATTGACCAATGGTAAATACTATTGACGAAGGGTAATTACTATTGACCAAGGTAAATAACTATTGACCAAGGTAAATACTATTGACGACGGTAATTACTATTGACGACGGTAATTACTATTGACGACGGTAATTGCTATTGACGAAGAGACTCTTAGATGATGACATATGGCCCCCCATAAAAATAACCAAACTTACCACAACGACTCAATTATTGATTAATAATATAACATATTATACAGATGATACTATGACAATAATTTAAGAAATAAGATGCAGCAATTACTGTAGCAATAATTGAGTACACAGCTGAGTGACTTCTCACGTAATCAATAATCAATACGTGTGCTACTATGCAACCACGCCTATTACTGTACTTTTACTACCGGTTATTCAACAGTTTTAAACGTAACACCTCAGCCGTATTTTTATAGAAAGATAATTTTGTCGTTTTCCTAACTACGACTATATTCTGTTGTGGGGTCCACCAATGATTTGCCGTCGTACGAATATTCCCCGACAAAAAAAATATTTCCCGACCAAACGAATATTTTAAAACAACTTGCTTACTTTGTAAAATTTATAAATAATACCCACAACTATAATATTATATCAAATCCACACCATAATTATTTCGAGAAAATTAAATATTTATTCATAAAATCTGGGGTCTCACACTTGCAAATCACGAAAGAAATTGAAACATTAAAGTACTCATTTTGCTTATTATATTTGTTACTAAATTATTCTAATAGTTATTCAATAATTTTTAACATATTTTATGTTTCAATTTTTGCAATGCCTAGTTATTCTCGGTTAGTAAGGTGATGTTTGAGTATTTAATATTCAATTATATATTAAGATTTTGTTTTGTAACTCTGAAATACTTTCAGTATTATTCATAGCTTAAATAAGATGATTATTATATTATTATATTTTCATTTAGCAGTCTTATTTTATGATTAAGTTGTAAGACCCCAACTTATTATAAATAAAAGTGAATTTTCTCCCATTCATTATTCTAAAATAATAAGGTATTAATTAGAAATAATGCTTTGGATATGGGTGGAATGTGAAATTTTTTCAAAATAAGCAAGTGTTATAAAATAATCATTGTTGTCAGAAAATATTCGTTGGTCGTGGAATATTCTTATGTCGGGAATATTCGTACGACGACGCAGTCATTTTTGTGGCCCCATAACAGAATAACTGTCGGATGAAGAAAAATGACAAGTTTGAATTTTTATAAATAACGACGTAATTGTTACCGTTAACACTGTTAGAATACCCGGTGGTTAAAATACAGTAATACGCGTGTTTCACAATAGCACACGGTTTTGCACAGTATTGTTTGAATTATTGATTCTTACGTAAGAAGTCACTACTCAATAATTGTTACAGTAATTACTGTTTACATATTTTATTTTATTGCTTCAATAATTGCTGCGTTGATATTTTATATTATTGTTGTTTCAAAAATCATCACTGCACAATATTTCCCATTATCAGATCAATAATTCATATTAATTGAATAATATTATTAGATAACATTATTGGCAATGTCTAGAAAGTTCTGTCTAAGGAGAGGTTTTGGTCACCTCATTACGCGTTAGTAAGGAAAAATCTTTATTGGAAAAGCCCCCTCTTTCCTGGGAACGGCCTGGTTGTCATAATATGAATCTGTAATATTATTTGTGAATAATTAATTATTAATTTATATGATAAGGAAATATTTATTTTAATGTGGATAAAATGATGGATATATTTATTTTTATGTGGACAAAAATGAAAGAATTAATGCTGAGGTATTTATCATATTTTGTCAGTGCAGAGGTATTAAAAAATCATCCGTTTTGTGGATTTTGGATATTTTATATTTTGGAATTCAGAAAATTCAAAGCTACAAAGTTGTAGAGAATTCGATTTCAGGCACAATGGACATAAAATTCGTATTTTTCTGATAACCGGCTATTATTCCTATGAATTATTGAAGTTTCGGAAAATAAAATAATTTTTATTAAATTTATGGGTGGGACCCCACTTTTGGTTTTCAAACACATGTGCTGCTGGAAATTTTTCCAAGGTGGTGGCTGGTCATGATCTATATAGCATGCGTAGGAAATTTTGATTAATAATAATATTATTTATATTTAGTCTCCTATGACGTTCTAGTAAATTCCTATAAATGATGGCTAAGTTAGAATTGAATCACACACACCAGAAATAAGTTTCTCTCTTTCTCTCTCTCTATTATCAAGTGTATTCTTGTGAGTATACTTTAAGTTGCTATACGGTGCAAGTTTCTGTCAGCACTATACCCGAAATTCAATCAGAAGTACGGTTATTTGAGGTAAGGGATATTATTTTCTTCTTAATGATATTATTTTCTTCAATATTATTTTGCTGAAATATTGATATGAGTTTTTATCAAATTTGGAACTTTTTGTGTCGGGGTTACTATTCACGTATACGACACTATTCATCGAAAAATAAAATTTTTTCTTTTTGTCCAAGATGTCTATTATGGTTACTATCTTTGATTGTATCCATGTTTTGATCTTTTTTTTTAAATTCTGCTTCACAATTGATTATTATGAAGTATTATTGATCTTGGATAAACTGTTATACGAATCCCTACTATTTGTCCTTCTGTCTCACTGAATTCGTTTTCTTTAAGATATTTTTATCATCCTCAGTCCTAAATGATGATATTACTGAATATCTTTGGCCTGTAGTGCAAAGATGAATGATTAACTGATAAATATCTTTGGCCGTAGCGCAAAGATGAGCAGGTGTTGAGATGAACATGACCGACTGACGATACAAATGAATATCTTTGGCCTGTAGTGTAAAGATGAATATTTGATTAAAGATGGTTATTGATTGTTGTTACAGGGATAAAATATTGATGATGGACTTTTAAATTTTAGAAGATAGTAGAACTCATTCTCTACTTGACTCTTCTAATGGTTTGTTGTTTTCGCTGCAGTTATTGATCTAAAATTTGTTGTCTATTATATTTTATCATATTTTTTCCCGTTGAAGACTAATGATAATTTGTTGTATATTATCTTAGTCATAATATTCTTTACTGGGCTAGTTAAGCTCACCCTTTTTCTTTTTGTTCCATTTTTCTTCTCAGGAGGTGAGAACATAGCAGGATCGAGTCAGGGTATGGAGTAATGGTTCTAGAAAGATGTTTTAGCAGTCCTCACTATTTCTGTAAAATAGTTTTTGAATAATTGTAATAAGGACTTATTTGAGTGTGGATATTGTCTAGAAGACAATATTTTGTATTTAAACTCACAGTATTTGTCGTATTTGGACAATTGTATATAAGTTGTAGTTTACTTTCTGTACCATGTATTTGGCGACTCAGATGGGTGTTGTATACCTATTTTGGGGGCGTCACAGTTGGTATCAGAGCTTAGAGATATGGTCTCTGACGGAGATCGGGGAATAGAACTAGGAGGGGAGAGATGAGTAAATCCTTCGCTAGTGTGTCCTACCTAAGCTTATTTGTTGGTCAGTTATAATATAGGGATATTATGTGATATGTTAATTTTTTAATTAACCTTTGTTTTATGGTAGTATTTAAGAATGGCTGCTGAGAACGTTAACAATGGAGTGTATGAGACTGTGGAACAACCTTTAGTTACAAACCAGAGAACGTGCAATGGGAAGGCAATATTCCTCCTGTAAACAACACTACCGAACAAACGTTGAATGATGGAATGTCTAGGAGCTTTTTACAGTTCATGCAAAATCAGACGAGGGAGACTCGTGTACAAAATACGGGTGGAAGTGATAGCAACGCGCGGTCTGTCATAGCCAAGCAGTTCAAAGAGTTAAGATCACCAGAATTTAAGGGAAAGCCGGATCCGATCATGGCGGAAACGTGGGTCAAGCAAATTACCAAGATATTCGATGTCTTGGGATGCACAGAGGAACAGAAGGTTCCATTCGCCACCTTTATATTTCGCGGTGAGGCAGACTACTGGTGGGAGTCTGTGAAGCGTACCCAGCCTGACGCACTCAGCATGTCTTGGAAAATATTTCAGAAACTATTCAATGACAAGTACTTTCCTGAAAGTATTCGTCATATGAAGGAGGTGGAGTTTATCAAACTGGAACAAAATAACATTACGGTGTCCCAGTACGAGGCGAAGTTCGCTGAGTTGTAAGACCTCGAATTTTATGAAATAAAAGTATTCAATTTTTTTTATAATTACTATTCAGTAAATGGTTAAATTGATAAATGTTAAAGTTAAGAGTGATATATGAAAATTTTTCAAAATAAACAAGTGGTTATAAAATAATTATTGTTGTCGGGGAATATTCGTTAGTCGTGGAGTATTCTTTCTGTCGGAGAATATTCGTACGACGGCACAACTATTTATGGGCCCCATAACAGAAAACGGTCGGATGAAGATAACGACAAAAATTGAGTTTTTATAATTAACGGCGTAGTTGTTACCGTTAACACTGTTGGTATACCCGGTGGTTAAAATACAGTAATACGCGTTATTGCACAGTATTTTTGAAATTATTGATTTTTACGTAAGAAGGCACTACTGAATAATTGTCACAGTAATTACTGTTTAATATTTTATTTTATTGATTTAATAATTGCTACGTTAAAATTTTATATTATTGTTGTTCAATAATTGTCACTGCACAGTATTTCCCATTATCAGATCAATAATTCATATTATTTGAATAATATTATTAGATAACATCATTGGCAATGTCTAGAAAGTTCTATCTAAGGAGAGGTTTAGTCACCTAATTGCGCGCCAGTAAGGAGAAATTCTTATTGGAAAGCCCCCTCTTTCCTGGGAACGGCCTGGTTATCATAAATGTGATTCTGTAATATTATATGTGAATAATTAATTATTGATTCATATGATAATGGAAATATTTATTTTATGTGGATATAAATGAGAGATATATTTTTGTTGTTAAAAATGAAGGAGTTAATGTTGAGGTGTTTTATCTGTATTTTGTCGGATCGGAGGTATTGAAAATCAAATTAGGGTTTTTGAGATATATTGCGGGGGTTATAATTTTTAATCCGACCGTTGGATCGTTGTGATTTTTGGATATGTTTTACATATATAAGTTGAGTATATGTTCACAAATTTTGAACAGTTAAAAATGAACGTATGATTTGTTATGAATTTTAAGAGATGACTGGTTCAGAAATTGTTGAAGTTTCAGAATTTATTATTTTGGTGAAAAATTCTAGAATTGGTGGGCCCCACCCTTGGTTGGTGAAGGAATGTGCTGAAATTTTTATTCAAATGTGGTGGGTGAGAATAGTAGCAGGTAAAGCCATCAGGTTGCAGGTTAAGTCTGCTTCGGCGTGTTATCATTTTCCTATAAATAGAGGGCTAAGTTAGAATTGAAAATCACACCAGAAACATAAGCTTTCTCTCTTTCTCTCTCTATATTATGAAGCATATTTTGTAAGTATTTAGATACTTTGAGAGTTGCTATTCAGTGCAAGTTTCCTTCGACTTTGCATTCCAGTCAGAAATACTGCACTTTTGAGGTAAATGATAGAAAGGGATTTTAAGGGTTATTATATTTTTCAGTTCGTACTTCTTTCGACCTTCAGAAAATTCTGGAAAAATTTGAAATGATATTTTGATGAGTTTTATTGATTGTGTCCAAAAATGGTGATTTTTGGATGTATAGATTAAGAGTTATGGATTTTACGGGAAAAAACTATTTTAAAAGTAACCGCTTATAACTCCTTGTGGTTAACTCCAAAATTAATAAAATTTTTATTGGAAGTATATCTATATAATATCAGTGTACTCTGTGAATTTCGGAATTTTTGGATAAAAGTACAATTTATGATAAATGTCTAAATATTCGGCTATTTTGGCTATATAAAAAATAGTAAATGAATTTTAAAAATTCTGAAAAAAATATATGTTCAATATGGGACTATATTCTGCTAAATCCCAGAAAAGAAATATTTTTGGAACTGATTTGGTATTTTTTATGAAAATAGACTAGTTATGAGTAAATGAATTAAATATGTTATGTGAAGTAAGAAAATTAGAAAATATGATTTTATGGCTTGAGAATCTTAGATGAGGTATATGCAGATTTTTGATGAGGGTTTTTGGTTATTGGTAATGAAATCTTATGAGTTTGGTATTTTAGGATGATTAAATGCATTATTTAGTAAAGTGTAAACAATTAAAATAAATTGTTTATAAGCTTAAGAAATATTATTCTTTCAATATCATTATACCGAAATATTGATATATATTTTATTGTGAAATTTCTACCTTTTTGTGTCGGGGTTACTATTCACGAGTTACTATTCACGACAAAATTAGTTTCTTTTTCAAACCAAATTATAGTTGATTTATAAATATTACTCTTGAGATTAAAACTATATGTTGGTCATATTATTTTTATTATCATATATAATATTTTTATAACCCTAATGATGATATTTCTCTTTGACTTGAGTGTAAAGATGGGTAGATTATTGGTATGATCATGACTATGGGTTCTCTTTGGCCAGTAGTGCAAAGTTGAATTGTTGACTAGTATGATCATGACCATTGAATTTATAATTAAATATCTTTAGCTTAAGTGCAAAGGTGAAATGATCAACATGGTTATAATTATTGTTTATATAAATTCTGAAATGATTATATATTCTTTGAGATATTAATATATTTGGCCTGTAGTGCAAAGATGACATGTTGTTGAATATATTTTGGCCAGTAATGCAAATATGAACTGTTGAGGAATATATTTGGCCTGTAGTGCAAATATAAACTGTTGAGGAATATCTTTGGCCTGTAGTGCAAAGATGAATTGTTGAGGAATATCTTTGGCCTATAGTGCAAAGATGAATTGTAGATGAATATCTTTGGCCTGTAGTGCAAAGATGGTCTGTTGATGAATATCTTTGGCCCGTAGTGCAAAGAGGACATGTTGAATATCTTTGGCCAGTAGTGCAAAGATGAACAGGTGTTGAGATGAACATGACCAATTGGTGATACAAATGAATATCTTTGGTCATAGTGCAAAGATGAAGTTATTAGTATGATTATGAACAGGAAATGTGATTTGGTGTAACCATGATCTTTGATGTTTCAGGTAAAGATAGGTGATAAAAATTATATTCGTCCTGGATGAGAAGAGGAATTTAGAACTACAGTTATGATTATGAGTTATTCATATGATTGTGGACTAGAATTGTTGATTGATGTTACAGGGATAAAATATTGTTGGTGGATTTTTAACATGAAGAACATAATAGACTTTATAGTCTATTTGACTCTTCTAATGGATTGCTCGTTCCGCTGCAACTATGGTTGAAATTTTTATCATCTACCATATGTTCTAAATCTCTGATTTAATTCTGTTGAAGGCTATTGATAACTTATTTATCTTTAGTCATGATATTCTTTACTGGGCTAGTTGTGCTCACCCTTCTATTTCACAATTCTTTTCAGGTAATAAGAGTGTAGCTGGGTCGAGCGAGGGTAACGGGGAAATAGAACGGTGGTCTCTAGCTGTGGAGGTTCTCCCTAAGCAGTATAGAAAAGTGTTGTATACATCATTTAGTAGTTATATTTGGTGAATCAAATAGGGTGAGGCGAACCCAACGTTGGAAGGGTGTTTTGCCACTATCATATAAGATGTCTAACGACATACAACCTCGTGTCATCATAAGACAGGGTTGTGCACATCCACTTGCTAAGTATATCTACGAACACTACCTATATAATCTTGGTGTTTGTTTGAAGTATAATTCTCAATTAGAGACAGTAGAGATAATGATATGTCAAGAGAAGACTCACCATTGGAAATAATATGATAGTAATCTTCTCGTTTTTCTTTGGGGTCTATTGGGTCAACCAAGGATAATTCTGTGGCCATATGATATCTATCACAACCTAGAAGCATGACCTCCCATGTACCAAGGTTTCCTTGAGCACTTCCCAAAGATTCTAATTTCTAAAACAGTTTTTGACTATACCTTTATGTAAGGTGTCATTGTGAGGTGCTGTCCACGGTTGGGACATGAGTCACATTTGGTATATATTTATATCCAAACTCACAGCATATATGTTGTTGTATTTTGCACGACAATTGTTGTAATAAAGTTGTAGTTATTTTCTGTACCATGTATTTGGCGACTCAGAATAGGTTGGATGGAATGAACCTATTTTGGGGTTGTCACATGAGTTATCCAGGTTTGCACCTCATTTGGTAGAGAATGAGGAACGAATGACAAGGATGTTTCTGAGAGGTCTAAAACCTGAGATTCGTCAATACCTTATCTCTCATAAATTTTCTCTGTATTCAGATGTTGTCAATAGGGCTCAATTATTTGAGCGAGATAGTGAGTATGTTCAACCGAGGGACCACAACCAGGGTCATACCGGTGACAACAGTCATCAGAGCGATGATAACCTACGAGGAGGGAAAAATACGAACAAAGGCGGTAACCACTCGGGTGGTCATCGTGGCCATGATAATAGGAGAGGTGAGTCAAGTAGAAATTTCAGAAAGAAGAGATTCAATAATGACGGGAAGACATCAGCAGCAACACCAGCACCAACAACAAATTCTAGGGGAGGAGAACGACCGCCAGTTAGATGTTACAAATGCGTGAAAGAGGGACATATCAGCCCAAACTGTCCACAACAATCCAAGGTATGTTACAATTGTGGAAAGGAAGGCCACATAGCTCAAGATTGTTCTGTAGCAAAACCAAGTTCAACGGGGATGGTGACTCCAAGGGCTGTCCCGGATAAGTCGAAATCAGCGGTTCCTGAAAGAGCGTTTGTCGTGACTGGCCAAATCGTGAGGAACCCGAACGAGGTGATCACCGGTAAGCTAATCTTGAACTCTTGCGACGTTTATACCTTATTAGATACCGGTTCTACCCATTTTTTTATCTCTCCTACTTGTGCTCAACGTTTAAACTTGACTCCGGAGAAATTGGACTTTGACTTATCTGTCGAAACACCGTTGGGTGAAACCTTCGTTACATCTACAGTTTATAAATATTGCATGATCCAAGTTGGCACTATCACATTACCTGTTGATCTTATCTCTTTAAAGATACTTGCTTTTGATGTGATTTTATGAATTGATTGGTTAACCACTCATCATGCTAAAATTGATTGTTTTCGTAAGGTTGTTAGTTTTCATATTCCTAACCAACCTGTCATACGAATTCAAACTACTAAACCACTAAAATCAGTCACTGTCATATCAAGCCACAAAGCTATTCGTTTATTGAAAAACGAATGTCAAGCTTTCTTAGCCCATGTTATGGATTTGAATAAAGACAAGTCATATTTAAATAATATTTCTGTTGTTAGAGAATTTTCCGATGTATTTTCTGAAGAACTTCCCGGTCTACCCCCAGAACGTGATGTTGAATTCTTTATTGACCTTGAACCAGGTACAAAACCCATTTCTAAAACCCCATATCGAATGGCTCCTATTGAACTTCAGGAGTTAAAAGTCCAACTACAGGAGTTATTAGACATCGGTTTCATTCGTCCTAGTACATCTCCTTGGGGTGCTCCTGTTTTATTTGTAAAGAAGAAAGATGGTAGTATGCGACTTTGTATTGACTACCGAGAATTGAACCATGTCACCATCAAGAATAGGTATCTGTTACCTCACATTGATGACCTGTTCGACCAGTTGCAAGGAGAACAATTCTTTTCAATGATCGACCTTCGTTCTGGATATCATCAGCTGAAGATTAAAACTGAGGATATTCCAAAGACTGCCTTCAGAACTTGGTACGGGCATTATGAATTCTTAGTCATGTCTTTTGGATTTACTAATGCTCCAGCTGCTTTCATGGATATGATAAACCGTGTATTCAAGGAATATTTAGATCAATTCGTTGTTGTCTTTATTGATGACATCCTCATCTATTCCAAAAGCCGTGAAGATCATGAGCACCATTTGAAGCTGATACTTGAAAGGCTTCGTAAAAACAAGCTTTATGCCAAGCTGAAGAAATGCGAGTTCTGGCTTGAGGAGGTAGCATTCCTTGGGCACGTGGTGTCAAAACATGGAGTATTTGTTGACCCGGCGAAGATTGAAGCAATACAAAGTTGGGAGCAACCGAAGTCGGTGACCGAAGTATGCAGGTTTCTGGGCTTAGCTGGTTATTATCGGAGATTCGTGGAAGGATTTTCTCAAATCGCTACTCCGTTAACTCAGCTAACTCGGAAAGATACAAAATTCGTATGGAGCGAGGAATGCGAGAAGAGTTTCCAAGAGCTCAAAAGGAGACTCATTTCGACACCTGTTCTGGCAATACCATCTGGTACGGATGGATTTGTTATCTACAGCGATGCTTCAGGCAAAGGGTTAGGATGTGTTCTCATGCAACATGGGAAAGTCATAGCCTATACCTCACGACAACTCAAAGAATATGAGAGGAATTATCCTACTCATGATCTGGAGTTGGCAGCAGTCGTATTCGCGTTGAAAATTTAGAGACACTACTTGTATGGGGAGAAAGTGGAGATTTATACGGACCATAAAAGCCTCAAATATTTCTTCACCCAAAAAGAACTCAACATGCGACAACGACGTTGGCTTGAACTATTGAAAGATTACGATCACACTATTCAATATCATCCAGAAAAAGCGAACGTAGTAGCTGACGCATTGAGTAGAAGATCATATGCGAGTACGAGTGCGATATTGTCAATGTAAAGGCCCATTCTGTATGACTTACAAATGATGGAGGTAGAATTAAAGACTCTAGGGACCCACATGATGATGGCGAATATACGAGTAGAACCGACTTTAATCGATAAAGTTAAAGCTGCTCAAGCTACGCACCTGGGGCTGATACGTATGAAGAAGAAAGTGCAAGAAGGAGCTATTCCAGAAGCGAGAATCGATGAAGAAGGAATACTTCGATTCAACTCCAGACTTTGTGTTCCTAACGATTCTGACTTGAAGCATAGAATCATGATGGAGGCACACAACACCCCGTTTGTAATCCATCCTGGGAATACCAAAATGTATCATGATATTCGACATACATTTTGGTGGAACAATATGAAGAGAGAGATCGCAGAGTTTATCTCGAGGTGCTTAACTTGTCAACGTGTAAAGGCGGAGCATCAAGTGCCAAAAGGTCCATTGCAACCACTTGAGATTTCAAAATGGAAGTGGGAACATATTACTATGGATTTCGTTACAGGTCTTCCCAAAGTTTCTCAAGGCATAGATGCGATTTGGTTTATTGTTGATAGATTAACCAAGTCTGCCCATTTCTTGCCGATACGTGAGACTTATTCCCTTAAACGTCTTGCTCGTATGTACGTGAATGAGATTGTGAGATTGCATGTCATGCCAGTATCCATAGTTTCGGATCGTGACCCAAGATTCACTTCACGATTTTGGGTTAGCTTGCAGAAGGCTATGGGCACGGATTTACGATTTAGTTCAGCATACCATCCTCAAATGGATGGACAATCAGAGAGGACTATTCAAACTCTTGAAGATCTATTAAGACTCTGTGTTCTAGATTTCAAAGAAAGTTGGGATAAGTACCTACCATTGGTGGAATTCTCCTACAACAACAGTTATCAAGCAAGTATAAACATGGCCCCATTCGAGGCGTTGTATGGAAGAAAATGTCACTCTCCAGTATGCTGGGACGAGGTGGGAGAAGTAACGTTGTTGGGACCAGAATTAGTACGCATGACTACAGAAAAAATTTAAATGATTCGACAACGTATTCAAACCTCACAAGATCGACAAAAGACTTATGCTGATCTTCATAGAAAGGACGTGGAGTTTAATATTGGAGATCATGTACTGTTACGTGTTGCTCCATGGAAGGGAGTTACAAGATTTGGAAAGAGAGGAAAGCTCAATCCAAGATTTGTTGGTCCATTTGAGATTCTTGACCGAATAAGAAATGTGGCCAATAGACTCGCATTACCTCCAAGTGTAAGACCCCGAATTTTATGAAATAAAAGTATTCAATTTTTTCTTATAATTACTATTCAGTAAATGGTTAAATTGATAAAAATTTAAAGCTATAGGTGAAATGTAAAAATTTTGCAAAGTAAGCAAGTGGTTATAAAATATTCATTGTTATCGGGGAATATTTGTTTGGTCATGGAATATTCTTTCTGTCGGGGAATATTCGTACGACGGCGTAGCCATTTGTGGGCCCCATAATGGAAAATGGTCGGATGAAGATAACGACAAAAACTGAGTTTTTATAAATAACGACGTAGTTGTTACAGTTAACACTGTCGAAATACCCGGTGGGTAAAGTAAAGTAATACGCGTTGTTGCACAGTAGCACACGGTATTACACAGTATTTTTGAATTATTGATTCTTACGTAAGAAGGCACTACTCAATAATTGTTACAGTAGTTACTGTTCAATATTTTATTTTATTGATTCAATAATTGTTGCGTTGATATTTAATATTATTGTTGTTTCAATAATTGTTGCGGCACAGTATTTTCCATTATCAGATCAATAATTCATATTATTTGAATAATATTATTAGATAACATTATTGACAATGTCTAGAAAGTTCTGTCTAAGGAGAGGTTTGGTCATCTAATTACGCGCCAGTAAGGAGAAATCCTTTTTGGAAAGCCCCCTCTTTCCTGGGAACTGCCTGGTTGTCATTATTGTGATTCTGTAACATTATTTGTGAATAATTAATTATTGATCTATATGATAATGAAATATTTATTTGATGTGGATATAAATGATGAATTTATTTATGTGGTTATATAAATGAAAGAATTAATGTTGAGGTATTTTATCAGTATTTTATCGGATTGGAGGTATTAAAAGATCAAATCAGTGTTCTTACAGCTTTATTGTGTGAGTTATAATTTTTAATCTGACCGTTGGATTGATTTGATTTTTGGATATGTTATACATACATAAGATGAGTATATGTTCACAAATTTTGAACCGTTAAAAATAAACGTATGATTTGTTATGAATTTTAAGAGGTGACTGATTCAAAAATTAGGTTTATAAATGATTTTGGTGGAAAATTCTAGAATTGAGTGGGTCCCACTTTTGGTTGGTGAAGAAAATTGTTGAATTTTATTTTAAATATGGTGGGTGGAAATAGTAGCAGATAAAGCCATCAGGTAGTAGGTTAAGTCTGCTTCGGCGTGCTAACATTTTCCTATAAATAGAGAGCTAAGTTATAATTGAAAAACACACCAGAATTCATAAGTTTTCTCTCTTTTTCTCTCTAGATTATCGAGTGTATTTTGTGAGTATTTAGATACTTGGTGAGTTGCTATTCATCAGTGCAAGTTTCCTTCAGCGTCATATCTGATATCCAGTCAGAAGTGCTACTCTTTTGAGGTAAGGGATAGTAAGGGATTTTAAGAGTTATTATGTTTTTCAGTTTCGTAATTTTTCTGACCTTCAAAAATTCTGGAAAAATTTGAAGTGATAATTTGATGAGTTTTCTTTATTATGTCCAAAAATGGCTATTTTTGGATGTATAGATTAAGAGTTGTGAATTTTATGAGAAAAGACTATTTTAAAAGTAACTGCTTATAACTCCTTGTGGTTAACTCTAAAATTTGTAAAATTTTTATTGAGAGTACATGTATATGATAGAAGTATACTCTGTAAATTTCGGAATTTTTGGATAAAAGTACAATTTTTGATAAATATCTAAATATTCAACTATTTTGGCCATATGAAAAATAGTAAATAATTTTTAAAAATTCTGAGAAAAATATATGTTCAATATGGGACTATATTCTACTAAATCTCATAAAAAAAATGTTTGTACTGATTTGGTATTTTTCATAAAAATGGACTAGTTAATTGAAAAATAGGATTTTATGGCTTGAGAATCCTATATGAGGTATATGCAGATTTTTGATGAAGGTTTTGGTTATTGGTGATGAAATTTTATGAGTTTGAAATTTTAGGATGATTAAATACATTATTTAGTAAAGTGTAAACAATTAAAATAAATTATTTATAAGTTTAAGAAATGTTATTTCAATATCATTATACCGAAATATTGATATAAATTTTATTGTGAAATTTCTACCTTTTTGTGTCGGGTTTACTATTCATGAGTTACTATTCACGAGTTACTATTCACGAGTTACTATTCACGAAGTTACTATTCACGAGTTACTATTCACGAAGTTACTATTCATGAGTTACTATTCACGAGTTACTATTCATGACAAAATTGGTTTATTTTTCTAACCAAATTATAGTTGATTTATGAATATTACTCATGAGATTAAATTTAGATGTTTTGATTATATTGATTTTACTATTATATATAATATTTTTATAACTCTAATGATGATATTTCTATTTGACTTGAGTGTAAAGATGGATAAATTTTTGGTATGATCATGACTATTGGTTCCCTTTGGCCAGTAGTGCAAAGTTGAATTGTTGACTGGTATGATCATGACCATTGAATTTATAATTGAATATCTTTAGCTTAAGTGCAAAGGTGAAATGATCAACATGGTTATAATTATTGTTTATATAAATTTTGAAATGATTTTATATTTCTTTGAGATATTAATATATTTGGCCTGTAGTGCAAATATGAACTGTTGAGGAATATCTTTGGCCTGTAGTACAAAGATGAATTGTTGATGAATATCTTTAGCCCGTAGTGCAAAGATGACCTGTTGTTGAATATCTTTAGCCTGTAGTGCAAAGATGACCTGTTGTTGAATATCTTTGGCCTGTAGTGCAAAGATGGTTTGTTGATGAATATCTTTGGCCGTAGTGCAAAGATGAAATTGTTAGTATGATTATGAACAGGAACTGTGATTTGGTATAACCATGATCTTTGATGTTTCAGGTAAAGACATGTGATGAAAATTATCTTCGTCCTGAGTGCGAAGTGGAATTTAGAATCACAATTATGATTATGAGTTATTCATATGATTGTGGACCAGAACTGTTGATTGATGTTACAGGGATAAATTATTGTTGGTGAATTTTTAACATGGAGAAGATAATATACTTTATGGTCTATTTGACTCTTCTAATGGATTGCTCGTTCCGCTGCAACTATGGTTGGAATTTTTTATCATCTACCATATGTTCTAAATCTCTGATTTATTACTGTAGAAGGATATTGATAATTTATTTATCTTTAGTCATGATATTTTTTACTGGGCTAGTTGTGCTCACCCTTCTGTTTCACAATTCCTTTCAGCTAATAAGAGTGTAGCTGGGTCGAGCGGGGGTAACAGGGGAATAAAACGGTGGTCATCATTTAGTAGTTATATTTGGTGAATCAAATAGGGTGAGGCGAACCCAACGTTAGAAGGGTGTTTTGTCACTATGATACAAGATGCCTAATGACATACAACCTCGTGTCATCATAAGACACGGTTGTGCACATCCACTTACTGAGTATATTTACGAGCACTACCTATATAATCTTGGTATTTGTTTGAAGTATAATTCATGATTAAAGACAATAGAGATAATGATATGTCAAGAGAAGACTCACCATTGGAATGACCCAACAATTCTGTAGCCATCTGCATGGTGACCATATGATCATCAATATATGCGCTCATCTCTGCAATCATGCCAGTGGTAAGGGACCTCACTACAGTACTATCTGTAACGGCTACATCCAGGACAGATATGACACTATCCCGCTCAACTATCACTGCATCTCTGGCTGATCTAGCCTCATCCCGCTCAACAATAGCAGCATCTCTGCGAGCTAATGCCTTGTCTCTCTCTAATAGTGATGCGTCTCTCCCATCAAGGGCAGTCAACATCATAGATCGAGCCTGATCTCTCTCAAAGGTCATCAGATGAAGACTCTACTCAAAGTACTGTGCTGAATGCTGAATCACAACAGTATTGGTACTGGGAGAATCTAAAAGAGATGCTGGCAACCCAGCACCTGGCTCCTCCTCGATGTGGGAATCAATGTCCTCCATGGGCTCTCCCTCATCTGTCTCACTATCCGGTACTGTGGATACTGCCGCAGCCGATGCAATCTATGTCTCCATCCATGCGGAATACTCTGCTTAACAACCCGGATGGCTCACAGAAAAATCAGCTATCTCATGCTGATCCCAATAAGCATACACACGGGATCGGTCCTCTGCTGAAAGATATCAAGAAGCTGAATGCTGACCTATCCCCCCTCGAAAGGATGAAACTCCTGAAACTGGTCAAACTGCGACATCACGGCCAGCGGGTGAGTGTTTGTTTGAAGTATAATTTTTAATTAGAGATAGTGGAGATAATGATAAGTCAAGAGAAGACTCACCATTGGGAAGAATATGATAGTAATCTTCTTGTTTTTCTTTGGGGTCTATTGGATCAACCAAGGATAATTTTGTGGTCATACGATATCTATCATAACCTAGACGCATGACCTCCCATGTACGAAGGTTTCCTTGAGCACTTCCCAAAGATTCTAATTTCTAAAACAATTTTTGACTATACCTTTATGTAAGGTATCATTGTGAGGTGTTGTCCACGGTTGGGACATGAGTCACATTTGGTATATATTTGTATCCAAACTCACAGCGTATGTGTTGTTGTATTTTGCACGACAATTGTTATAATAAAGTTGTAGTTATTTTCTGTACCATGTATTTGACGACTCTAAATAGGTTGGATGGAATGGACCTATTTTGGGGTTGTTACAAATAATAATAATAATTATTATAATTATTATTACTATTATAATTATTGTTGTTATTATTATTGTTATTATTATTATTGTTATTATTGTTGTTATTAATAATAATTATAAATATAATTATGATAATAGTAATAATAACAATAATTGTAATAATAATAGTAATTATAATAATAGTATTAGTAATAATAATTATAATAATAATAATAGTATAATAATTATAATAATAACAATTATAACAATTATAATTATTATTAATATATAATAATATTATATATTATTAATTAATAATTATAATAATACATTAATAATAATAATATTAATAATACAATTATAATAATAATTATTATTACTATTATTATTATAATAATAATTATTATTACTATTATTAATATATAATAATTATTATTAGTATTATTATAATAATAATTATTATTAGTATTATAATAATAATAATATATTATTATTATTATTATTATTATTATAATTATTATTATTATTTATTATTATTATTATTATTATTATTATTATTTTTATTGTAGTAGTAGTAGTAATTATTATTATTATTATTATTATTATAGTAGTAGTTATTATTATTATTATTATTATTATTATTATTATAGTAGTAATTATTTCTATTATTATAGTAGTAGTAATTATTATTATTATTATTATTATTATTATTATTATTATTATTATTATAGTAGTAGTAATTATTATTATTATATTATTATTATAGTAGTAGTAATTATTATTATTTTAGTGTAATTCCGAAACATAAGAATTAACCAATTTTCTAATTGTAAACGAATCTTATATATCACATCTAGTATTTTAACTTTAGATATCACATCATGCCAACAATTAACCAATTTTTTAATTTGTTAATATTTGTTCTATTTGATAAATTATTTTTTTGATTCTGTAATTATTTTGTAATTGCTTTCTTACCATTAATATTTTTTATGTATTATACATTTTAAATGTATGCATACTCTAAAAAATTATTATAATTTAAAATAAAATATTAAAATACTAATTAATTAAGTAAATAGAGGAAGATGAGAAGAGAGAGACGGCAGAGGAGAGAGAAAGAAAGAAAGGGAGGAGAGGAATAGGAGGGGAGAGTAAGAGAGAATGCGGATGAGAGATGAGAGAGAATGGGGGAAGGAGTTGAGGAGAGAGAGAGAGAGAGAAGGAGGGGGAGATTTGGGCGGGATTTTGTTTGTGTGAGATGAAATGTGAATCTTTAGATTAAGTTAAAATAAATCTGAGACGTTGTTGTGCTTTGTCAAATTATAAAATTCAAATTGGGTTCTGTTTTATTATATATATAATTCATGTTATAGCGACGGACCGAACTGTCGCCCGATCCGTCGCTAAAAGGGGGTATACAACATGGTCTTTAATTAGAATAAACATGGTCTCTTTAAAATTCATTTTTGAGAAGACTTTTTATTATTTAAAAATTTATCTAGCTAGTACACCATCTATAAATAATATACAGTTCTCCTTATATTTGTGTACCACCTCGGTCCCAAAAATTGTCTTATTTTAATTTTAAAATCCATGTGACATTTTCAAATTAATAATTGATACAACTATATCAATCCGTTTGATTATAGTCAACAGAATAATTAATATTGTAAATTATTTAGAAAATATTAATAATTACTAAATTTGTTGTTTCAGAAACTTAAAATCAATTTACATTTTTTAAGTTTAAAATTTCGTAAAATGATTAATACAATTAATAAGTTAATAACACAGTGTTTGTTGATCATTTCATTTTGTAATTTTTTGACAGGTATTATACCACAAGAAATGTAGCCTTTGGAATCTGAAGGAGCGAACGTTAAATTCCCTTAACCTACATTGTACCATTCCAAAATCAATCTTCAACATCTCAAGATTAGAACTCATTGGAATATTTAACAGTCACGTTTTAGGTAAACTTCCATCCAATTTTGGCCACAAAGCTACCCTATCTTAAAGAAATTCACTTTGGAGACAATAACCTGACAGGGATTTTGCCAGAGTCTATCTCAAATGCTACTCAACTCGTGAAATTAGACTTTTCTAGAAACAAATTCACAGGTACAATTCCCAAGTCACTTGGAAATTTTAAACATCTTGAATACCTAAACTTGGGCGAGAACAATTTCATAACTGAAAGTTCATCTTCAGAACTAAGCTTCCTCACTAGCTTGACCAATTGCAGAAACTTAAGAGATTTATCCTTTAGTAGTAATTCTCTACATAGATACCTTCCAGCTTCCATTGGAAATTTCTCCACTTCTCTTAAACAATTGTATGCAAGTTATTGTGGAATCAAGGGAACCTTTCCTAATGAAATTGGCAATTTAAGCAGCCTTATAGTATTAGCTCTATATGGGAATGAATTGATTGGAAAAAATTTTGTAGCAATAAAACGGTTGTCGAAGCTTCAACAAATGGAACTTGGTGAGAACAAGATAGGAGGATCCATGTCGGATTATCTTTATCAATTACAAAACATGGGTACCTTAAGCTTAAAAGTAAACCAAATTTCCGGTCCACTACCAGCATGCTTAGAAAATATTACTTCTCTAAGATATCTTTTTCTTTTTTCAAACAGGTTGACCTCTAACTTGCCAAGAAATTTTGGGAACCTCGAGAATGTTTTGGAGGTCGATATATCCAGAAATTCTTTAAGCGGCCACATACCCCTTGAACATAGAAATCTGAAGGCTGCTGTGATAATAAATCTATCACATAATCGATTGTCGGGTGATATCCCTAGCACCCTTGGGGAGCTCCAAAACTTGGTTAATCTTTCTTTGGCAAACAATTGGTTACAAGGACTTATTCCTGATACAGTCAAATATTTAGTGAGCTTAGAGTACTTGGATATATCTGATAACAACCTCTCTGGTGTGATTCCCAAGTCCTTAGAGACACTCTTGTATCTTAGATATTTCAATGTATCTTCTAATAGTTTAAGAGGAGAAATTCCAAGTAAAGGTCCATTCCAAAGCTTCAACAGTCGATCTTTCTTATGGAATGAAGAGTTATGTGGTGCTCCTCGATTTCAAGTCCCAATATGCAATAATAGTTCTGTTTATGGATCATCAAAGAAAAAGAGAGTTCTTTTAGCTGTATGTATTTCGCTGGTGATTGCATCCATAATTCTTACCTTGGCCTTTGCATTTGTGTTGATAAGACGTGGACGCAGAGTTAGACTCCCCACGGGAATTGAATTGTCAGAAAGAATAGGCCCTGTGAGAATTTCATACTATGAACTTCAACGAGCAACTAATGGCTTTAGTGAAAGTAATTTGGTTGGCATGGGTAGTTTTGGTTCAGTTTTCAAAGGGATACTTGCAAATGAGACATTAGTGGCCATAAAGGTATTCAATCTGCAACTAGAAGGAGGATTCAAGAGTTTTGATGTAGAATGTGAAGTGTTACGTAACCTTCGCCACCGAAATATCAGCAAAGTCATTGGTAGTTGCTCTAACCTTGATTTCAAAGCATTGGTACTTGAATACATACCTAATGGGAGTCTTGAGAAGTGGTTGTACTCCGACAACCATTTCTTAGATATTTTGCAAAGAATAAATTTAATGATAGATGTGGCATGTGCTTTGGACTATCTCCATCATGGTTATTCAACGCCTGTGGTTCACTGCGATCTTAAGCGTAACAACGTCCTTCTAGATGAAGATATGGTTGCACGTGTGAGTGATTTTGGCATAGCGAAGTTATTGGGAGAGGGGGAGAGCATTGCACAAACCATGACTCTAGCCACAATTGGATATATTGCACCAGGTAACCCTTAAACTTTTTTGTTTATTTTTCCTAATAGTAAAACTTTGCTCATTTGTATTCTCAAGCTATGTTTTCCCGTTTACCTTGTTGATTTGTGATGTTGTATTTAGAGTACGGATCAGAAGGATTAGTATCCACAAAATGCGATGTTTACAGTTATGGCATTATGTTGATGGAAGTATTTACAAGAACTAAGCCTAATGATGAGCAATTTCTTGGAGATATGAGTTTAAAGCTTTGGGTAAACGATTCACTTCCTAACTTAGTAATGCAAGTTATCGATGCAAACTTGCTAAAACCAAAAGATGGACACATAACTGTGAAGCTACAATGTGTCTCATCTATTATGGAATTAGCTTTGAGTTGCAATGCTGATTCACCTGAAAAGAGGCCCAACATGAAAGATGTTATGGTTGCACTCAAGAAGATCAAACTTGACTTCCTTGCAATTCATGAAAGGAATTGAAACATCAAAGTACTCATTTTACTTATCTTTTTTTATTACTAAACTAACTTTAATAGTTATTCAATAATTTTAACATATTTTTTTATTTCATGTTTTTGCAATGATTTTTAGGTCTATCAAAGGTTGGAGTGATATTGGTAACGTCTATACTTCAAATTATCCGATCTTAAAGTAAGACATTATCATGATCATGGTTTTACTCATTAACAGTTTGTTTCGGTACTCAGTCTAACATGTATTTAATTAGCTAAATCAATATTTAAAAGTCTTTTGTGGCAGATTGTAGTGGTCACATTGTCCTTACTACATGATATTGTATTATTGTGTCATAAATGTATTGAACTTGGACGAATACAATTTGAATTAAAGATGAAGGATTTTGTGTTCTTTCATTTCCTTTTTTTTATGGAATGAAGTGAAACAGGCATATAACGAATCAGATATGCTCAAATATGGTAATACTACAGTAAAGGAGCTTTCTTGAGTAGACATAGTTGACGTCTCTTGTCTAATGAGTCGGTCAGTTTGGAAGGTGGTAGTAAGATTCAAATGACTTTCGAAACTTGGGAAGTAATTGAAGGCCTCCCTTGTACACGGATCCAATCTACCTTCACCGATTGCGGTAGCCATTGAAGGAGATATATCTCTAATGACAGTTATATAAGGGTAGAAATGTACATCTTTCAGACAAAAGTTATACTTTCATTTAGCAACAAAAAAATAAATTATGGCACATATATATAACTAAGGAAAAAATGATCGAGGCTTTAGAGTTTAGAGTATGCCCATGATTGTTATTTCTAACATGCAAAGACTTGCCACTAACACAATTTGTATGACATTAACATTTAACTAGTCAAGACAAACAGAAAGAAAGGATACGGCCCCAGGAAATCAATCTCATTGTTAAGAGATTGGAAAATTGTTTCTGGAAGAGGTTTAATGTATTTGAGGCTCTTTGAGAGGGCATCATATATATCTGTAGTGGATTCAAATTGTGCATTTATTACTACCACAAAATTCAAAAGAAAATGGATGTCAGCTTATGAAAAGTTGTACATGGCATGCTGGAAAACTGCCATTGCCTCTTTGAAGGATTCTAAGTAATCTTCAGGCACTTGGTTTCCCTTCTCAAATTTGATGGTGTATATCAGCTATATCTCTGAAACTTTACAAAAAAATGAAAAACATTTAAAGAACATTAGACTTAATAGATCATTAGTTAAAATCCTTCCCTCTGAATGGAGTTCTCTTTAGACTTAATAGATCATTAGATTGTTATTTTATAGAAATTTACTACTGATTTGAAAACTTAAAACCATTCACAAAACTGCAAACTAGTAACACTTAAATTGAGAGTTTTAAATTACTAGTTCTTCAAAATTGACAATTCTGAACTTCACCATACCTCATGACAAAGCACATTGATTTGAAGTTTATATGCTTTCATGTGAATGCACATGCATTTCTTAATATGGAAAAAAGAAATGTTATTAACAACAACCGTTAACTTTTCAAAAGAACTAAGATATGCTTACTCGGTCCAAGTTCCGATACTTGGAAACCAAAGAATAACACTTTGACATCCCTATTCCTAGAATAGATGGAAGGAAGTCGCAGCTAGCTAGGACACACATACCTGCAATATAAACTTCTAGCTATGGACAAGTTTCTATCAAAATTACGGAAGGAAGGTACACAATCTACCGAATTAAAGACCTTGTCCAGCACTATCTCCTCACAATTGCCTAACCGGTCCATCATAAAAATAACCTGCCCATGGCCCCATTCAAATCAAAACAAGACAACAGGAGATAAGTAAATCTCCATCTGGACGTACAAAAGTTTCATTAAAATCTTACGGATGGGCAACCATAGGCCAGCAGATCACTATCCTCTGATATTACTGCTGCTATTCCTCCTTTTTCTGGTTTAAGAGTAGACTGGTACGCTTACTGCGCATCAGCCTCACATGGAGCTACGACAAATTCAATGCCCTCTTATCTCAGAATCTGGAGTAGCAATTTATGTAACCAAAATAAGAACCTAAAATATATTAATTTTTTGAGTCCAGCAAAAGAAATTTTGAAATCACTTGGAACAGTGTCCAAAAGCTTTTGTGGACAGACAACGAAAATATTGAAAAGATTATATTGAAACTATGTGGATATGAGTACCTGAATCAGTTGATGTGCCATTGCTGGTGTGATACTCACTGTCCTCTACATGTCAAAAAGAAGATATTAATGTATGAAAAGTAAACTTCTTAGTGATTTGACAATGCAACCAAACATTACTTCTGGTTATGTATAGGAATAAAGAATTGAGAACAACCTATTAAAGAACAAAACTTGATTCTATTACATGAATTTAAGGTAGCAATAGAGATGTTTTGGTGTTTGAACCGACTTTAAAAGTCAACCGTCAGTATTACTCGGCAATTTTGGATTCAAATAGATTTCTAATAGAGTTTAATTGTAATACATTGGAAACAAGAAGCTCTCCTTGAAAATTGTAGTAGTCAGAAAGAGTTTTTCATGGGCGGCCAACTTTGTGGATCAACTAAATCAGTCCTTCTGGGGCGACAGTGGTTTGTCGACAAGGGCAGCAACCGGTTTTTTTTTTAATGACTCCCAAATAATTTATAAGATTTATTGGAACTGAAATTTTTACATAATCCAGTGATTTGGGTGTCATTTGGATAAAAAACTTAATCCACTTAAAATACTACTAAACACAGCTTAACTCAACCAATTAAAGAGCAGCCGTCAAAGAATAGGGAATTCCTTGATCTCTTGGCCTTTTAAGACCAACTAATCCACTTAATATTGGTTCACAAATATGTCCAAATAAATCCTTGAATTTCTTTCCAAGAAAGCCATACCTGCAAGATCAAATTAAGTTTACAAATACTTCATAAAAGGATAGGTGATTGTTTGATTCGGAAATGGGAATTTCATTGGCCATTATATATAAAGGAAATTAAAATTAAGTCCTTATGGTTTCTTACCAGTTGATCCTCATTCCAGCTAAAAGAGTGTCGGTTCTCTACGGTCCAATCAATTGAATGAAATTTAGCAATTACAGCAGAAGTAACTAATCTGGCATGCCGTAGAGCAATCATCATCAAAATCAGGGTAATGTCCCTAAAACCAAGAAGTTCAAATGATAATACTTAGTAGCGTAAACTTAATTGGAAACTGAAGAGAAAAACTGCATGATATTGTTAGCTTACTTTGACCATATCACAAACAGCTTTGTGCTTTTTGACAAATAAGGCTTTCAGAAGGGAGAAACCTGCCCAACAATTTCGGACATCACCTGATATAGGAACCCCAATTTCATATATCGTGTTCAAGAAGCCCATCTTCCAAAAGCTTAACTTTGGTTTTAATAATTAATTTCTATAGTTTGAATATAAAAAGGTCAAGTGGGAGTATTAGCAGGACACTCTTTATAGAAATTACCTGTGTGAGTGAGAAGGGACTACTTCAATGAAAATGACGAAGGCTAAACTCTCTAGCACACTTATGAAATCAGGAGGTGTCCAATGTCAAAATGTATACAACAATCAGAACCAATAAAATAAATTAAAAAATACTGTGTGAATTCTGTTGACTCAGTTTACACTAAAAGGTTAAACAGTTCAAGACATCACGTTCACTGAGCGGCCAGTAAATCTGATAGTCTTTCACTAGAAAAGGTTCAAGGCCACAAGCTACCCTTACCAATTCAGAAATTTTTTTCACCGATATTCTCTCAAAGTTTGTTTGCATATTCATTTGCATTAATCTATCCAAATTTCATTCATGTTGGGGATTGTTGGATATATATATATATATATATATATATATATATATATATATATGAATGAGAAATTTATCTTAAATAAAATCACTGGGTGTGACCTTTAGAAAGGGTGTGTTTGGTTCATATCTTTTCAAATTGAAAAAGTATCTTTTCAAAGGGATGTAATCTTATCAAAAGGATATAATTTTTTCAAATGGATGTATCTTTTCAAAGAGATAGATCTTTTCAAAGGAATGTAACTTTTTCAAAAAGAGGTATCTTTTCAAAAGGATGTATATCTTCAAAGAGGTATTTGGTAACCTATAAATAGGTTCCAAATCTACCCAAAACAAACACTTCAACTTAAATCCTTCTCAAGTTTTTTTTTTTAAAAAAAAAAACTAAATTCATTTTTCATTCATTAAAAGTCATTGAGAGTATTCAAATATTATTGGTTCGTGGAACTCTTCCATTGAAGTGTTTCTTGTGAGAGTTGAAGACCATTTTATCCTAGGAAGTAGACGTTCATTGTTCCATCCGTAAGCACCGACAGCGGGGACGATGTAACGACCCCAAAATAGATCCATTCCATCCAACCTATTCTGAGTCGCCAAATACATGGTACAGAAAACAACTGTAACTTTATTACAACAATTGTCGTGCAAAATACAACAACACATATGCTGTGAGTTTGGATATAAATATATACCAAATGTGACTCATGTTCCAACCGTGGACATCACCTCACAATGACACCTTACATAAAGGTATAGTCAAAAACTATTTTAGAAATTAGAATCTTTGGGAAGTGCTCAAGGAAACCCTCGTACATGGGAGACCATACTTCTAGGTTATGATAGATATCATATGGCCACAGAATTATCTTTGGTTGACCCAATAGACCCCAAAGAAAAACGAGAAGATTACTATCATATTCTTCCCAATGGTGAGTCTTCTCTTGACATATCATTATCTCTACTGTCTCTAATTGAGAATTATACTTCAAACAAACACCAAGATTATATAGGTAGTGCTCGTATATATACTCAGCAAGTGGATGAGCACATCCCTGTCTTATGATGACACGAGGTTGTATGTCATTAGACATCTTGTATGATAGTGGCAAACCACCCTTCCAACGTTGGGTTCGCCTCACCTTATTTTCTTCACCAAATATAACTACTAAATGATGACCACCGTTCTATTCCCTTGTTACCCTCGCTCGACCCAGCTACATTCTTATTACCTGAAAGGAATTGTGAAGCAAAAGGGTGAGCACAACTAGCTCAGTAAAGAATATCATGACTAAAGATAATTCAATTATCAATAGCCTTCATCAACAATAAATCAGAGATTTAGAATATATGGTAAATGATAAAAATTTCAACCATAGTTGCAGCGGAACGAGCAATCCATTAGAAGAGTCAAATAGACTATAAAGTCTATTATCTTCTCCATGTTAAAAATCCACCAACAATATTTTATCCATGTAACATCACTCAACAGTTCCTTTCCACAACCATATGAATAACTCATAATCATAATTGTGACTATAAATTTTTCTTCGCACCCAGGACGAAGAATATTTTCATCACTTGTCTTTACCTGAAACATCAAAGATCATGGTTATACCAAATCACAGTTCCTGTTTATAATCATACTAACAAATCCATCTTTGCACTACGGGCCAAAGATATTCATCAACAAACCATCTTTGCACTACGGGCCAAAGATATTCAACAACAGTTCATCTTTGCACTACAGGCCAAAGATATTCATCAACAGGCCATCTTTGCACTACATGCCAAAGATATTCATCAACAATTCATATTTGCACTACAGGCCAAATATATTCATATCTCAAAGAAATATATAATCATTTCAGAATTTATATAAACAATAATTATAACCATGTTGATCAATTCACCTTTGCACTTAAGCTTAAGATATTCAATTATAAATTCAATGGTCATGATCATACCAGTCACAATTCAACTTTGCACTACAGGCCAAAGAGAACCCTAGTCATGATCATACCAATAATCTACCCATCTTTACACTCCAGTGAAAGAGAATTTCAACATCAGGGTTATAAAAATGTTATATATGATGATAAAAATAATATGATCAACATATAGTTTTAATCTCAAGAGTAATATTCGTAACTCATGAATAGTAACCCCGACACAAAAGATAGAAATTCTACAATAAAATTCATACCAATATTTCGGTATAATGATATTGAAAGAATAACATTACTGTGACAACCCCAAAATAGGTCCATTCCATCCAACCCATTCTGAGTCGTCAAATACATGGTACAGAAAACAACTACAACTTTATTACAACAATTGTCGTGCAAAATACAACAACACATATGCTGTGAGTTTGGATACAAATATATACCAAATGTGACATTGGACACCATCATGTATCAGCACCTCACAAAGGTACCTTACATAAAGGTACAGTCAAAAACTGTTTTAGAAATTAGAATCTTTGGGAAGTGCTCAAGGAAACCTTCGTACATGGGAGGCCACGCGTCTAGGTTATGATAGATATCATATGGCCACAGAATTATCCTTGGTTGACCCAATAGACCCCAAAGAAAAACGAGAAGATTACTATCATATTCTTCCCAATGGTGAGTCTTCTCTTGACATATCATTATCTCTACTGTCTCTAATTGAGAATTATACTTCAAACAAACACCAAGATTATATAGGTAGTGTTCGTAAAGATACTCAGCAAGTGGATGAGCACAACCCTGTCTTATGATGACACGAGGTTGTATGTCATTAGACATCTTGTATGATAGTGACAAAACACCCTTCCAACGTTGGGTTCGCCTCACCCTATTGGATTCACCAAATGTAATTATTAAATGAACTTTTATATACTGCTTCGGGAGAACATCCACAGCTAGAGACCACCGTTCTATTTCCCCGTTACCCTCGCTCGACCCAGCTACACTCTTATTACCTGAAAGGAATTGTGAAGCAAAAGGGTGAGCACAACTAGCTCAGTAAAGAATATCATGACTAAAGATAATTAAATTATCAATAGCCTTCATCAATAATAAATCAGAGATTTAGAACATATGGTAAATGATAAAAATTTCAACCATAGTTGCAGCGGAACATGCAATCCATTAGAAGAGTCAAATAGACTATAAAGTCTATTATCTCTTCCATGTTAAAAATCCACCAACAATGTTTTATCCATGTAACATCACTCAACAGTTCCTTTCCACAATCATATGAATAACTCATAATCATAATTGTGACTATAAATTTTTCTTCGCACCCAGGACGAAGAATATTTTCATCACCTGTCTTTACCTGAAACATCAAAGATCATGGTTATACCAAATCACAATTCCTGTTTATAATCATACTAACAAATCCATCTTTGCACTACGGGCCAAAGATATTCATCAACAAACCATCTTTGCACTACGGGCCAAAGATATTCAACAACAGTTCATCTTTGCACTACAGGCCAAAGATATTCAACAACAGTTCATCTTTGCACTACAGGCCAAAGATATTCATCAACAATTCATATTTGCACTACAGGCCAAATATATTCATATCTCAAAGAAATATATAATCATTTCAGAATTTATATAAACAATAATTATAACCATGTTGATCAATTCACCTTTGCACTTAAGCTTAAGATATTCAATTATAAATTCAATGGTCATGATCATACCAGTCACAATTCAACTTTGCACTACAGGCCAAAGAGAACCCTAGTCATGATCATACCAATAATCTACCCATCTTTACACTCCAGTGAAAGAGAATTTTAACATCAGGGTTATAAAAATGTTATATATGATGATAAAAATAATATGATCAACATATAGTTTTAATCTCAAGAGTAATATTCGTAACTCATGAATAGTAAATCGTGAATAGTAACTCATGAATAGTAACCCCGACACAAAAGATAGAAATTCCACAATAAAATCCATACCAATATTTCGGTATAATGATATTGAAAGAATAACATTACTTAAATTTATAAACAATTTATTTTAATTGTTTACACTTTACTAATTAATGCATTTAATCATCATAAAATGCCAACTCTTACAATTTTATCATCAATAACCAAAACCCTCATCAAAAATCTGCATATACCTCATATAGGATTCTCAAGCCATAAAATCCTATTTTTCCAATTTTCTTTCTTCACAAAACATATTTAATTCATTTACTCATAACTAGACCATTTTCATGAAAAATACCAAATCAGTTCTAAAAATATTTCTTTTCTGGGATTTAGCATAATATAGTCCCATAGTGAACATATATTTTTCTCAGAATTTTTAAAAGTCATTTACTATTTTTCATATGGCCAAAATACCGAATATTTAGACATTTATCAAAAATTATACTTTTGTCCAAAAATTCTGAAATTTACAGAGTATACTTCTATCATATACATGTACTCCCAATAAAAATTTCATCAATTTTGGAGTTAACCACAAGGAATTATAAGCGGTTACTTTTAAAATAGTCTTTTCTCATAAAATTCATAACTCTTAATCTATACATCCAAAAATCACCATTTTTGGACACAATCAATAAAACTCATCAAAATATCATTTCAAATTTTTCCATAATTTTTGAAGATCAGAAAAATTACGAAACTGAAAATCATAACAACCCTTAAAATCCATTACTATCCCTTACAATCCCTTACAATCCCTTACAATCCCTTACTATCCCTTACCTCAAAAGAGCAGTATTTCTGACTGGATATCGGATATGATGCTGAAGGAAACTTGCACTGATGAATAGAAACTCACCAAGTATCTAAAAACTCACAAAATATGCTTCATAATATAGAGAGAGAAAGAGAGAAAGCTTATGTTTCTGGTGTGATTTTCAATTCTAACTTAGCCCTCTATTTATAAGAAAATTTTGGTAGGTTTGACCTGCAACCTGATGGCTTTACCTGCTACTATTCCCACCCACCACATTTGAAATATAATTCAGCACATTTCTTCACCAACCACAAGTGGGGCCCACCAATTCTAGAATTTTCCACCAAAAATGATTTATAACCTGATTTCCGAATCAGCCACCTCTTAAAATTCATAACAAATCATACGTTCATTTTTAACGGTTCAAAATTTGTGGACATATACTCAACTTATATATGTATAACATATCCAAAAATTACCACGATCCAACGGTCGGATTAAAAATTATAACCCCCGCAAAATATCTCAAAAACCCTGATTTTTAATACCTCCATTCCGACAAAAATACTGATAAAAACCTCAACATTAACTCCTTCATTTTTAACCACAAAAATATATCCCTCATTTATATCCACATAAAATAAATATTTTCTTATCATATGAATCAATAATTAATTATTCACAAATAATATTACAGAATCACATTTATGACAACCAGGCCGTTCCCAGGAAAGAGGGGGCTTTCCAATAAGGATTTCTCCTTACTGGCGCGCAATTAGATGACCAAACCTCTCCTTAGACAGAACTTTCTAGACATTGCCAATAATGCTATCTAATAATATTATTCAAATAATATGAATTATTGATATGATAATAGAAAATACTGTGCAGCAACAATTATTGAACAACAATAATATAAAATTTCAACGTAGCAATTATTGAATCAATAAAATAAAATATTGAACAGTAATTACTGTAACAATTATTGAGTAGTGCCTTCTTACGTAAGAATCAATAATTTCAAAAATACTATGCAATACCGTCTGCTACTGTGCAATAACGCGTATTACTGTATTTTAACCACCGGGTATTCCAACAGTGTTAACGATAACAACTACGCCGTTATTTGTAAAAATTTAAATTTTTGTCGTTATCGTCGTCCGACAGTTATTCGTTATGGGGCCCACAAATAGCTGCGCCGTCGTACGAATATTCCCCGACAGAAAGAATATTCTACGACCAAACGAATATTCTCCGACAACAATGATTATTTTATAACCACTTGCTTATTTTGAAAAAAATATTCACATTTCACCCATAACTTTAAACTTTTATCAATTTAACCATTTACTGAATAGTAATTATAAGAAAAATTGAATACTTTTATTTCATAAAATTCGGGGTCTTACAATTACTTAAATTTATAAACAATTTATTTTAATTGTTTACACTTTACTAATTAATGCATTTAATCATCATAAAATGCCAACTCTTACAATTTCATCATCAATATTCAAAACCCTCATCAAAAATCTGCATATACCTCATATAGGATTCTCAAGCCATAAAATCTTATTTTTCAATTTTCTTTCTTCACAAAACATATTTAATTCATTTACTCATAACTAGACCATTTTCATGAAAAATACCAAATCAGTTCCAAAAATATTTCTTTTCTGGGATTTAGCATAATATAGTCCCACAGTGAACATATATTTTTCTCAGAATTTTTAAAACTCATTTACTATTTTTCATATGGCCAAAACCACCGAATATTTAGACATTTATCAAAAATTATACTTTTGTCCAAAAATTCTGAAATTTACAGAGTATACTTCTATCATACACATGTGCTCCCAATAAAAATTTCATCAATTTTGGAGTTAACCACAAGGAATTATAAGCGATTACTTTTAAAATAGTCTTTTCTCATAAAATTCATAACTCTCAATCTATATATCCAAAAATCACTATTTTTGGACACAATCAATAAAACTCATCAAAATATCATTTCAAATTTTTCCAGAATTTTTGAAGTTCAGAAAAATTACGAAACTGAAAAACATAACAACCCTTAAAATCCCTTACTATCCCTTACTATCCCTTACTATCCCTTACCTCAAAAGAGCAGTACTTCTGACTGGATATCGGATATGATGCTGAAGGAAACTTGCACTAATGAATAGCAACTCACCAAGTATCTAAAAACTCACAAAATATGCTTCATAATATAGAGAGAGAAAGAGAGAAAGCTTATGTTTCTGGTGTGATTTTCAATTCTAACTTAGCCCTCTATTTATAGGAAAATTTTGGTAGGTTTGACCTGTAACCTGATGGCTTTACCTGCTACTATTCTCACCCACCACATTTGAAATATAATTCAGCACATTTTTTCACCAACCACAAGTGGGGCCCACCAATTATAGAATTTTCCACCAGAAATAATTTATAACCTGATTTCCGAATCAGCCACCTCTTAAAATTCATAACAAATCATACGTTCATTTTTAACGGTTCAAAATTTATGGACATATACTCAACTTATATATGTATAACATATCCAAAAATTACCACGATCCAACGGTCGGATTAAAAATTATAACCCCCGCAAAATATCTCAAAAACCCTAATTTGATTTTCAATACCTCCGTTCCGACAAAAATACAGATAAAAATCTCAACATTAACTCCTTCATTTTTTAACCACAAAAATATATCCCTCATTTATATCCACATAAAATAAATATTTTCTTATCATATGAATCAATAATTAATTATTCACAAATAATATTACAGAATCACATTTATGACAACCAGGCCGTTCCCAGGAAAGAGGGGGCTTTCCAATAAGAATTTTTCCTTACTGGCGCGCAATTAAATGACCAAACCTCTCCTTGACAGAACTTTCTAGACATTGCCAATAATGCTATCTAATAATACTATTCAAATGATATGAATTATTGATCTGATAATAGAAAATACTGTGCAGCAACAATTATTGAAACAACAATAATATAAAATATCAACGCAGCAATTATTGAATCAATAAAATAAAATATTGAACAGTAATTACTGTAACAATTATTGAGTAGTACCTTCTTACGTAAGAATCAATAATTTCAAAAATAATGTGCAATACCGTGTGCTACTGTGCAATAACGCGTATTACTGTATTTTAACCACCGGGTATTCCAACAGTATTAACGGTAACAACTACGCCGTTAATTATAAAAACTCAATTTTTTTGTCGTTATCTTCATTCGATCATTTTCCGTTATGGGGCCCACAAATAGCTACGCCGTCGTACGAATATTCTCCGACAGAAAGAATATTCCACGACCAAACGAATATTTTATAACCATTTGCTTATTTTGAAAAAAATTTATATTTCACCCATAACTTTAAACTTTTATCAATTTAACCATTTACTGAATAGTAATTATAAGAAAAATTGAATACTTTTATTTCATAAAATTCGGGGTCTTACAATCTCCCCTCCTTATGAAATTTCGTCCCCGAAATTTACGTACCTGGTATTTTAAAGAGTTGAGAATACCTTGCTTTCATTTCAGATTCCATCTTCCCTGTCATCATGATTTCTCCATTGCTCATCTCCTGTATTTCAGATATCATTCTAGAATACAGCTTCAAAACAAGGGTTAATTGAACAAATTAACATATCACATAATATCCCAATATTATGACTGACCAACAAATAAGCTTAGGTAGGACACACTAGCGAAGGATTTACTCATCTCTCCCCTCCTAGTTGTATTCCCCGATCTTCGCCAGAGATCATATCCCTAAGCTCTGATACCAAATGTAACTCTGGACACCAACCTATGTCAGCACCTTACATTGATACCTATCAGTTTGCCACCGCAGAACGGCGTCCCCTACGGAGAGTCTGGCTTCGGTGCATCCCCCATCAACAGGAAGTCACCAGCGAGAGGCTCGGGACTTTTTACTTATAGCTCTGATACCAAATGTAACGACCCCAAAATAGATCCATTCCATCCAACCTATTCTGAGTCGCCAAATACATGGTACAGAAAACAACTGTAACTTTATTACAACAATTGTCGTGCAAAATACAACAACACATATGCTGTGAGTTTGGATATAAATATATACCAAATGTGACTCATGTTCCAACCGTGGACATCACCTCACAATGACACCTTACATAAAGGTATAGTCAAAAACTATTTTAGAAATTAGAATCTTTGGGAAGTGCTCAAGGAAACCCTCGTACATGGGAGACCATACTTCTAGGTTATGATAGATATCATATGGCCACAGAATTATATTTGGTTGACCCAATAGACCCCATAGAAAAACGAGAAGATTACTATCATATTCTTCCCAATGGTGAGTCTTCTCTTGACATATCATTATCTCTACTGTCTCTAATTGAGAATTATACTTCAAACAAACACCAAGATTATATAGGTAGTGCTCGTATATATACTCAGCAAGTGGATGAGCACATCCCTGTCTTATGATGACACGAGGTTGTATGTCATTAGACATCTTGTATGATAGTGGCAAACCACCCTTCCAACGTTGGGTTCGCCTCACCTTATTTTCTTCACCAAATATAACTACTAAATGATGACCACCGTTCTATTCCCTTGTTACCCTCGCTCGACCCAGCTACATTCTTATTACCTGAAAGGAATTGTGAAGCAAAAGGGTGAGCACAACTAGCTCAGTAAAGAATATCATGACTAAAGATAATTCAATTATCAATAGCCTTCATCAACAATAAATCAGAGATTTAGAAAATATGGTAAATGATAAAAATTTCAACCATAGTTGCAGCGGAACGAGCAATCCATTAGAAGAGTCAAATAGACTATAAAGTCTATTATCTTCTCCATGTTAAAAATCCATCAACAATATTTTATCCATGTAACATCACTCAACAGTTCCTTTTCACAACCATATGAATAACTCATAATCATAATTGTGACTATAAATTTTTCTTCGCACCCAGGACGAAGAATATTTTCATCACTTGTCTTTACCTGAAACATCAAAGATCATGGTTATACCAAATCACAGTTCCTGTTTATAATCATACTAACAAATCCATCTTTGCACTACGGGCCAAAGATATTCATCAACAAACCATCTTTGCACTACGGGCCAAAGATATTCAACAACAGTTCATCTTTGCACTACAGGCCAAAGATATTCATCAACAGGCCATCTTTGCACTACATGCCAAAGATATTCATCAACAATTCATATTTGCACTACAGGCCAAATATATTCATATCTCAAAGAAATATATAATCATTTCAGAATTTATATAAACAATAATTATAACCATGTTGATCAATTCACCTTTGCACTTAAGCTTAAGATATTCAATTATAAATTCAATGGTCATGATCATACCAGTCACAATTCAACTTTGCACTACAGGCCAAAGAGAACCCTAGTCATGATCATACCAATAATCTACCCATCTTTACACTCCAGTGAAAGAGAATTTCAACATCAGGGTTATAAAAATGTTATATATGATGATAAAAATAATATGATCAACATATAGTTTTAATCTCAAGAGTAATATTCGTAACTCATGAATAGTAACCCCGACACAAAAGATAGAAATTCTACAATAAAATTCATACCAATATTTCGGTATAATGATATTGAAAGAATAACATTACTTAAATTTATAAACAATTTATTTTAATTGTTTACATTTTACTAATTAATGCATTTAATCATCATAAAATGCCAACTCTTACAATTTCATCATCAATAATCAAAACCCTCATCAAAAATCTGCATATACCTCATATAGGATTCTCAAGCCATAAAATCTTATTTTTCAATTTTCTTTCTTCACAAAACATATTTAATTCATTTACTCATAACTAGACCATTTTCATGAAAAATACCAAATCAGTTCCAAAAATATTTCTTTTCTGGGATTTAGCATAATATAGTCCCATAGTGAACATATATTTTTCTCAGAATTTTTAAAACTCATTTACTATTTTTCATATGGCCAAAACCACCGAATATTTAGACATTTATCAAAAATTATACTTTTGTCCAAAAATTCTGAAATTTACAGAGTATACTTCTATCATACACATGTACTCCCAATAAAAATTTCATCAATTTTGGAGTTAACCACAAGGAATTATAAGCGGTTACTTTTAAAATAGTCTTTTCTCATAAAATTCATAACTCTCAATCTATACATCCAAAAATCACTATTTTTGGACACAATCAATAAAACTCATCAAAATATCATTTCAAATTTTTCCAGAATTTTTGAAGTTCAGAAAAATTACGAAACTGAAAAACATAACAACCCTTAAAATCCCTTACTATCCCTTACTATCTCTTACTATCCCTTACTATCCCTTACTATCCCTTACTATCCCTTACCTCAAAAGAGCAGTACTTCTGACTGGATATCGGATATGATGCTGAAGGAAACTTGCACTAATGAATAGCAACTCACCAAGTATCTAAAAACTCACAAAATATGCTTCATAATATAGAGAGAGAAAGAGAGAAAGCTTATGTTTCTGGTGTGATTTTCAATTCTAACTTAGCCCTCTATTTATAGGAAAATTTTGGTAGGTTTGACCTGTAACCTGATGGCTTTACCTGCTACTATTTTCACCCACCACATTTGAAATATAATTCAGCACATTTTTTCACCAACCACAAGTGGGGCCCACCAATTATAGAATTTTCCACCAGAAATAATTTATAACCTGATTTCCGAATCCGCCACCTCTTAAAATTCATAACAAATCATACGTTCATTTTTAACGGTTCAAAATTTATGGACATATACTCAACTTATATATGCATAACATATCCAAAAATTACCACGATCCAACGGTCGGATTAAAAATTATAACCCCCGCAAAATATCTCAAAAACCTTAATTTGATTTTCAATACCTCCGTTCCGACAAAAATACAGATAAAAATCTCAACATTAACTCCTTCATTTTTTAACCACAAAAATATATCCCTCATTTATATCCACATAAAATAAATATTTTCTTATCATATGAATCAATAATTAATTATTCACAAATAATATTACAGAATCACATTTATGACAACCAGGCCGTTCCCAGGAAAGAGGGGGCTTTCCAATAAGAATTTTTCCTTACTGGCGCGCAATTAAATGACCAAACCTCTCCTTGACAGAACTTTCTAGACATTGCCAATAATGCTATCTAATAATACTATTCAAATGATATGAATTATTGATCTGATAATAGAAAATACTGTGCAGCAACAATTATTGAAACAACAATAATATAAAATATCAACGCAGCAATTATTGAATCAATAAAATAAAATATTGAACAGTAATTACTGTAACAATTATTGAGTAGTACCTTCTTACGTAAGAATCAATAATTTCAAAAATAATGTGCAATACCGTGTGCTACTGTGCAATAACGCGTATTAGTGTATTTTAACCACCGGGTATTCCAACAGTATTAACGGTAACAACTACGCCGTTAATTATAAAAACTCAATTTTTTTGTCGTTATCTTCATTCGATCATTTTCCGTTATGGGGCCCACAAATAGCTACGCCGTCGTACGAATATTCTCCGACAGAAAGAATATTCCACGACCAAACGAATATTTTATAACCACTTGCTTATTTTGAAAAAAAATTTATATTTCACCCATAACTTTAAACTTTTATCAATTTAACCATTTACTGAATAGTAATTATAAGAAAAATTGAATACTTTTATTTCATAAAATTCGGGGTCTTACAGACGAAATCTATTTTAAGGAGAAATTGTCCAACAGTTGACTTAGTTTTAAAAAATTTATCAATTGCATTTAATAAGACTTTATTATAACATTGTTTATGAAGATTTCTGTTTATATAATTTGTGACGCCCCCAGAATAAGTATACAACACCCATTCTGAGTCGCCAAATACATGGTACAGAAAGCAAACTACAACTTCAATAATACAATTGTCGTGCAAAATACGACAACACATACTGTGAGTTTAAATACAAATATTGTCTTCTAGACAATATCCACACTCAAATAAATCCTCATTACAATTATTCAAACACTATTTTACAGAAATAGTGAGGACTGCTAATACATCTTTCTAGAACCATCACTCCATACCCCGACTAGATCCTGCTATGTTCTCACCTCCTGAGAAGAAAAATGGAACAAAAAGGAAAAGGGTGAGCTCAACTAGCCCAGTAAAGAATATTATGACTAAGATAATATACAACAAATTATCGTTAGTCTTCAACAGGGAAAAATCTGATAAAATATAATCGACAACAAGTTTTAGATCAACAACTGCAGCGGAAACAACAAACCATTAGAAGAGTCAAGTAGAGAAAGAATTCTACTATCTTCTAAGATTTAAAAGTCCATCATCAATATTTTATCCCTGTAACATCAATTAATAATCATCTTTAACCAAATATTCATCTTTGCACTACAGGCCAAAGATATTCATTTGTATCATCAGTCGGTCATGTTCATCTCAACACCTGTTCATCTTTGCACTACAGGCCAAAGATATTCATCAAGTAATTATACATCTTTGCACTACAGGCCAAAGATATTCAGTAATATCATCATTTAGGACTGAGGATGATGAAAAATATCTTAAAGAGAACGAATCCAATGAGACAGAAGGACAAATAGTAGGGATTCGTATAACAGTTTATCCAAGATCAATAATACTTCATAATAATCAATTGTGAAGCAGAATTCAAAAATAAAGATCAAAACATGGATACAATCAAAGATAGTAACCATAATAGACATCTTGGACAAAAAGAAAAATTTTATTTTTCGGTGAATAGTGCCGTATTCGTGAATAGTGCCGTATACGTGAATAGTGCCGTATACGTGAATAGTAACCCCCGACACAAAAAGTTCCAAATTTGATAAAAACTCATATCAATATTTCAGCATAATGATATTGAAGAAAATAATATCATTAAGAAGAAAATAATATCCCTTACCTCAAAATATCAGTACTTCTGGTCGGAATACCGGTATAAGGCTGAAAGAAACTTGCTCTGATGAATAGAAACTCTCAAAGTATCTAAATACTCACAAAATACACTCAATAATCTAGAGAGAGAAAGAGAGAAAACTTGTTTCTGGTGTAATTTTCAATTCTAACTTAGCCCTCTATTTATAGGAAAATTTTGGTAGGTTTGACCTGCAACCTGATGGCTTTACCTGCTACTATTCCCACCCACCACATTTGAAATATAATTCAGCACATTTCTTCACCAACCACAAGTGGGGCCCACCAATTCTAGAATTTTCCATCAAAATGATAAACTCCGAAAATTCAACAATTTCTGAACCAGTCATCTTGTAAAATTCATAATAAATCATACGTTCATTTTTAACGGTTCAAAATTTGTGGACATATACTCAACTTATATATGTATAACATATCCAAAAATTACCACGATCCAACGGTCGGATTAAAAATTATAACCCCCGCAAAATATCTCAAAAACCCTGATTTTTAATACCTCCATTCCGACAAAAATATGGATAAAAACCTCAACATTAACTCCTTCATTTTTAACCACAAAAATATATCCCTCATTTATATCCACATAAAATAAATATTTCCTTATCATATGAATCAATAATTAATTATTCACAAATAATATTACAGAATCACATTTATGACAACCAGGCCGTTCCCAGGAAAGAGGGGGCTTTCCAATAAGGATTTCTCCTTACTGGCGCGCAATTAGATGACCAAACCTCTCCTTAGACAGAACTTTCTAGACATTGCCAATAATGTTATCTAATAATATTATTCAAATAATATGAATTATTGATCTGATAAATGAAAATACTGTGCAACAACAATTATTGAAACAACAATAATATAAAATATCAATGCAGCAATTATTGAATCAATAAAATAAAATATTGAACAATAATCACTGTAACAATTATTGAGTAGTGCCTTCTTACGTACGAATCAATAATTCAATATACTGTGCAATCCGTGTGCTACTATGCAACCACGCGTTATTACTGTATTTTTAACCACCGGGTATTTAAACAGTGTTAACGGTAACAACTACGCCGTTATTAATAAACAACTTATACTTGTCGTTTTCTTCATCCAATCGCTTTCCGTTATGGGGCCCACACAAGGCTGCGTCGTCGTACGAATATTCCCCGACAGCAAGAATATTCCACGACCAACCGAATATTCACCGACCAAAAATAAATATTTTATAACCACTTGCTTATTTTGCAAAATTTGCACATTTCACCCATAACCAAAGTATTATATCAAATTAACCCCTTATTATTCACAATAATATTTAGAGAAAATTTGATTTTATTCATTAATAAGTTGGGGTCTTACAACCTCCCCTCCTTATGAAATTTCGTCCTCGAAATTGACGTACGTACCTGATGTTTCAAAAAGGTGAGGATACCTCGCTTTCATTTCTGATTCCAACTCCCAGGTCATTTCTTCAATAGCATGGTTTCTCCACAAAACCTTAACTTGTGGTATAACCTTCGTGCGTAGGACATGCTCTTTCCTATCCAAGATCTTAACAGGTACCTCCTCGTACGTTAAATCTTCAGCTATCTCGTCTGGTTCTAACTCAATAATGTGGTTCGGGTCTTTAACATATTTACGAAGCATAGATATGTGAAAAACATTATGAACACGAGACATGCTTGGAGGTAATGCGAGTCTATATGCCACATTTCCTATTCGCTCAAGAATCTCAAATGGACCAACAAATCTTGGATTGAGCTTTCCTCTCTTCCCAAATCTTGTAACTCCCTTCCATGGTGCAACACGTAACAATACATGATCCCCAATATTAAATTCCACGTCCTTCCGATGAAGATCCGCATAACTCTTTTGTCGATCCTGTGCCGTTTGTATACGTTGTCGAATCGTTTGGATCTTCTCTGTAGTAATGCGTACCAATTCTGGTCCCAACAATGTTGCTTCACCCACCTCGTCCCAGCATACTGGAGAACGACATTTTCTTCCATACAACGCCTCAAATGGAGCCATACCTATGCTCGCCTGATAACTGTTGTTGTAGGAGAATTCCACCAATGGTAGGTACTTATCCCAACTCCCTTTGAGATCTAAGACACAAAGTCTTAATAGATCTTCAAGAGTTTGAATAGTCCTCTCTGATTGTCCGTCCGTTTGAGGATGGTATGCTGAACTGAATCGTAAATCCGTGCCCATAGCTTTCTGCAAGCTAACCCAAAATCGTGAAGTGAATCTTGGGTCACGATCCGAAACTATGGATACTGGCATGCCATGCAATCTCACAATCTCGTTCACGTACATACTAGCAAGACGTTCAAGGGAATAAGTCTCACGTATCGGCAAGAAATGAGCGGACTTGGTTAATCTATCAACAATAACCCAAATCGCATCTATGCCTTGAGAAACCTTGGGAAGACCTGTAACAAAATCCATAGTAATGTGTTCCCACTTCCATTTCGGGATCTCAAGTGGTTGCAATGGACCCTTTGGCACTTGATGCTCCGCCTTTACACGTTGACAAGTTAAACACCTCGAGATAAACTCCGCGATCTCTCTTTTCATATTGCTCCACCAAAATGTATGTCGAAGATCGTGATACATTTTGGTACTCCCAGGATGGATTGCAAACGGTGTGTTGTGTGCCTCCATCATTATTCTATGCTTCAAGTCAAAATCGTTAGGAACACAAAGTCTGGAGTTGACTCGAAGTATTCCTTCTTCATCGATTCTTGCTTCTGGAATAGCACCTTCTTGCACTTTCTTCTTCATACGCATCAGCTCTATATCCGTAGCTTGAGCAGCTTTAACTTTATCGATTAAAGTCGGTTCTACTCGTATATTTGATATCATCATGTGGGTACTTGGAGCCTTCATCTCTATCTCCATCCTTTGCAAGTCATACAAAATGGGCCTTTGTGTTAAAAACATTGCACTCGTACCCGCATATGATCTTCTACTCAATGCGTCAGCTACTACGTTTGCTTTTCCAGGATGGTATTGGATGGTATGATCGTAATCTTTCAACAGCTCAAGCCAACGTCGTTGCCGCATGTTGAGTTCCTTTTGGGTGAAGAAATATTTGAGGCTTTTATGATCTGTATAGATCTCCACTTTCTCCCCATACAGGTAGTGTCTCCAGATCTTCAACGCAAAAACGACTGCTGCCAACTCCAAATCATGAGTAGGATAATTCCTCTCATATTCTTTGAGTTGTCGTGAGGCATAGGCTATGACTTTCCCATGTTGCATGAGAACACATCCTAACCCTTTGCCTGAAGCATCGCTGTAGATAACAAATCCATCCGAACCAGATGGTATTGTCAAAACAGGTGCCGAAATGAGTCTCCTCTTGAGTTCTTGGAAACTCTTCTCGCATTCCTCACTCCATACGAATTTTGTATCTTTCCGAGTCAGCTGAGTTAACGGAGTAGCGATTCGAGAAAATCCTTCCACAAATCTCCGATAATAACCAGCTAAGCCCAGAAAGCTACGTACTTCGGTTACCGACTTCGGTTGCTCCCAACTTTGTATGGCTTCAATCTTCGCCGGGTCGACAGATACTCCATGTTTTGACACCACGTGCCCAAGGAATGCTACTTCCTCAAGCCAGAACTCGCATTTCTTCAGTTTGGCATATAGCTTGTTTTCACGAAGCCTTTGCAGTACCAGCTTCAAATGGCGCTCATGATCTTCACGGCTTTTGGAATAGATGAGGATGTCATCAATAAAGACAACAACGAACTGATCCAAATATTCTTTGAATACACGGTTCATCATATCCATGAAGGCAGCAGGAGCATTAGTCAATCCAAAAGACATTACTAAGAATTCATAATGCCCGTACCGAGTTCTGAAGGCAGTCTTTGGAATATCCTCAGTTTTAATCTTCAGCTGATGATATCCAGAACGAAGATCGATCTTTGAAAAGAATTGTGCTCCTTGCAACTGGTCAAACAGGTCATCAATGCGAGGTAGCGGATACCTATTCTTGATGGTGACATGGTTCAATTCTCGATAGTCAATACAAAGTCGCATACTCCCGTCTTTCTTCTTTACGAATAAAACAGGAGCACCCCAAGGAGACGTACTAGGACGAATAAAACCGATGTCCAACAACTCCTGTAGTTGGACTTTTAACTCCTGAAGTTCAATAGGAGCCATTCGATATGGGGTTTTAGAAATGGGCTTTGTACCGGGTTCAAGGTCAATAAAGAATTCAATTTCTCGTTCCGGGGGTAGACCGGGAAGTTCTTCAGGAAATACATCGGAAAATTCTCTAACAATAGAAATATTATTCAAATCTGACTTGTCTTTGTTCAAATCCATAACATGGGCTAAGAAAGCTTGACATCCGTTTTTCAATAAACGAATAGCTTTGTGGCTTGATATGACAGTGACTGATTTTAGTGGTTTAGTAGTTTGAATTCGTATGACAGGTTGGTTAGGAATATGAAAACTAACAACCTTACGAAAACAATCAATTTTAGCATGATGAGTGGTTAACCAATCAATTCCTAAAATCACATCAAAAGCAAGTATCTTTAAAGAGATAAGATCAACAGGTAATGTGATAGTGCCAACTTGGATCATGCAAGATTTATAAACTGTAGATGTAACGAAGGTTTCACCCAACGGAGTTTCAACAGATAAGTTAAAGTCCAATTTCTCCGGAGTCAAGTTTAAACGTTGAGCACAAGCAGGAGAGATAAAAGAATGGGTAGAACCGGTATCTAGTAAAGTATAAACTTCGCAAGAATTCAAGATTAGCTTACCCGTGATCACCTCGTTCGGGTTTCTCACGTTTTGGCCAGTTACGACAAACGCTCTTCCAGGAACCGCTGATTTCGCCTTATCCGGGACAGCCCTTGGAATCACACTCCCGCTGAACTTGGTTTCGCTATAGTACAATCTCGAGCGATGTGACCTTCCTTCCCACAGTTGTAACACACCTTGGATTGTTGTGGACAGTTTGGGCTGATATGTTCCTCTTTCCCGCATTTGTAACATCTAACTGGCGGTCGTTCTCCTCCCCTAAAATTTGTTGTTGGTGCTGGTGCTGGTGCTGATGTCTTCCCGTCATTGTTGAATCTCCTCTTTCTGAAATTTCCACTTGACTCACCTCTCCTATTATCATGGCCACGATGACCACCCGAGTGGTTACCGCCTTTGTTCGTATTTTTCCCTCCTCGTTGGTTATCATCGCTCTGATGATTGCTGTCACCGGTATGACCCTGGTTGTGGTCCCTCGGTTGAGTATACTCATTATCTCTCTCTAATAATTGGGCCCTGTTGACAACGTCTGAATATAGAGAAAATTTATGAGAGATAAGGTATTGACGAATCTCAGGTTTTAAACCTCTCAGAAACATCCGCGTCATTCGTTCCTCATTTTCGACCAAATGAGGTGCAAACCTGGATAACTCTGCAAACTTCGCCTCGTACTGGGACACCGTCATGTTGTTTTGTTCCAGTCTAATAAACTCAACCTCCTTCATATGACGAATACTTTCAGGAAAGTACTTGTCATTGAACAGTTTTTGAAATGTTTCCCAGGACATGTTGAGTGCGTCAGGCTGGGTACGCTTCACAGACTCCCACCAGTAGTCTGCCTCACCGCGGAACATAAATGTGGCGAATGGAACCTTCTGTTCCTCCGTGCATCCCAAGACATCAAATATCTTGGTAATTTGCTTGACCCACGTTTCCGCCATGATCGGATCCGGCTTTCCCTTAAATTCTGGTGGTCCCAATTCTTTGAACTGCTTAGCTGTGACAAACCGCGCGTTGTTATCATTTCCACCCGTATTCTGCACACGAGTCTCCCTCGTCTGATTTTGCATGAACTGCAAAAAGCTCCTAAACATTCCATCATTCATCGTTTGCTCGGTAACGTTGTTTACAGGAGGAATATTGCCTTCCTGTTGCACGTTCCCCTGGGTAGTGATCAAAGGTGTCTCCACGGTCTGATTTACTCCATTATTAACGTTCTCAGCTGCCATTCTTAAATACTGCCATAAAACAAGGGTTAATAGTCATGTCATATATTATCCCTATACTCTGACCGACCAAATAAACACCAAATAAACTTAGTCAGGTCATACTAGCGAAGGAATTCCCCGTCTCTCCCCTCCTAGTTCTTGTCTCACATCTCAGCCAGGGATCATATCCCTAAGCTCTGATACCAACTGTGACGCCCCCAGAATAGGTATACAACACCCATTCTGAGTCGCCAAATACATGGTACAGAAAGCAAACTACAACTTCAATAATACAATTGTCGTGCAAAATACGACAACACATACTGTGAGTTTAAATACAAATATTGTCTTCTAGACAATATCCACACTCAAATAAATCCTCATTACAATTATTCAAACACTATTTTACAGAAATAGTGAGGACTGCTAATACATCTTTCTAGAACCATCACTCCATACCCCGACTAGATCCTGCTATGTTCTCACCTCCTGAGAAGAAAAATGGAACAAAAAGGAAAAGGGTGAGCTCAACTAGCCCAGTAAAGAATATTATGACTAAGATAATATACAACAAATTATCGTTAGTCTTCAACAGGGAAAAATCTGATAAAATATAATCGACAACAAGTTTTAGATCAACAACTGCAGCGGAAACAACAAACCATTAGAAGAGTCAAGTAGAGAAAGAATTCTACTATCTTCTAAGATTTAAAAGTCCATCATCAATATTTTATCCCTGTAACATCAATTAATAATCATCTTTAACCAAATATTCATCTTTGCACTACAGGCCAAAGATATTCATTTGTATCATCAGTCGGTCATGTTCATCTCAACACCTGTTCATCTTTGCACTACAGGCCAAAGATATTCATCAAGTAATTATACATCTTTGCACTACAGGCCAAAGATATTCAGTAATATCATCATTTAGGACTGAGGATGATGAAAAATATCTTAAAGAGAACGAATCCAATGAGACAGAAGGACAAATAGTAGGGATTCGTATAACAGTTTATCCAAGATCAATAATACTTCATAATAATCAATTGTGAAGCAGAATTCAAAAATAAAGATCAAAACATGGATACAATCAAAGATAGTAACCATAATAGACATCTTGGACAAAAAGAAAAATTTTATTTTTCGGTGAATAGTGCCGTATTCGTGAATAGTGCCGTATACGTGAATAGTGCCGTATACGTGAATAGTAACCCCCGACACAAAAAGTTCCAAATTTGATAAAAACTCATATCAATATTTCAGCATAATGATATTGAAGAAAATAATATCATTAAGAAGAAAATAATATCCCTTACCTCAAAATATCAGTACTTCTGGTCGGAATACCGGTATAAGGCTGAAAGAAACTTGCTCTGATGAATAGAAACTCTCAAAGTATCTAAATACTCACAAAATACACTCAATAATCTAGAGAGAGAAAGAGAGAAAACTTGTTTCTGGTGTAATTTTCAATTCTAACTTAGCCCTCTATTTATAGGAAAATTTTGGTAGGTTTGACCTGCAACCTGATGGCTTTACCTGCTACTATTCCCACCTACCACATTTGAAATATAATTCAGCACATTTCTTCACCAACCACAAGTGGGGCCCACCAATTCTAGAATTTTCCATCAAAATGATAAACTCCGAAAATTCAACAATTTCTGAACCAGTCATCTTGTAAAATTCATAATAAATCATACGTTCATTTTTAACGGTTCAAAATTTGTGGGCATATACTCAACTTATATATGTATAACATATCCAAAAATTACCACGATCCAACGGTCGGATTAAAAATTATAACCCCCGCAAAATATCTCAAAAACCCTGATTTTTAATACCTCCATTCCGACAAAAATATGGATAAAAACCTCAACATTAACTCCTTCATTTTTAACCACAAAAATATATCCCTCATTTATATCCACATAAAATAAATATTTCCTTATCATATGAATCAATAATTAATTATTCACAAATAATATTACAGAATCACATTTATGACAACCAGGCCGTTCCCAGGAAAGAGGGGGCTTTCCAATAAGGATTTCTCCTTACTGGCGCGCAATTAGATGACCAAACCTCTCCTTAGACAGAACTTTCTAGACATTGCCAATAATGTTATCTAATAATATTATTCAAATAATATGAATTATTGATCTGATAAATGAAAATACTGTGCAGCAACAATTATTGAAACAACAATAATATAAAATATCAATGCAGCAATTATTGAATCAATAAAATAAAATATTGAACAGTAATCACTGTAACAATTATTGAGTAGTGCCTTCTTACGTACGAATCAATAATTCAACTATACTGTGCAATCCGTGTGCTACTATGCAACCACGCGTTATTACTGTATTTTTAACCACCGGGTATTTAAACAGTATTAACGGTAACAACTACGCCGTTATTAATAAACAACTTATACTTGTCGTTTTCTTCATCCAATCGCTTTCCGTTATGGGGCCCACACAAGGCTGCGTCGTCGTACGAATATTCCCCGACAGCAAGAATATTCCACGACCAACCGAATATTCACCGATCAAAAATAAATATTTTATAACCACTTGCTTATTTTGCAAAATTTGTACATTTCACCCATAACCAAAGTATTATATCAAATTAACCCCCTTATTATTCACAATAATATTTAGAGAAAATTTGATTTTATTCATTAATAAGTTGGGGTCTTACATAATTAGTATGTAATTATTATTGGAATAACAATTAATCTATTAATCAATTTGAACTTTTGATATTCTCTTTCTTTCACTTTTACTTTTCTTAATTTGTGTAAAAAATATACTTTTATAATGTAATAAATGTCTGACTTTTGTTACCTGAAAGGAACTTAAAATACATTAAAACAATAATCTTTTGGTTACAAAAGATTACATAAAAAAAGAAAACACAAAATAATATGTATGATAGTAATTAATTATAACCATTAGACCACCCATGTATGATGAAGTATAAATAATTATAATTCGACACATTATTTTGTATTACTTTTTTATAAATTTTTTATCACCATTGTAAGACACCAAATTATTAATAAATGAAATTTAAATTCCCTCTATTTATTATTTTGAAATAGTAAGTGTTAAATTGATAAATGAGGTTAGTTATGGGTAAAATGCGCAAATATTTTAAATAAGCAGGTGGTTATAAAATATTCATTGTTGTCGGGGAATATTCGTTTGGTCGTGGAATATTCGTACGACGGCGCAGTCTTTTGTGGGCCCCATAACGGAAAGCGATTGGATGAAGAAAACGACAAGTATATGTTTTTATTAATAACGGCGCAATTGTTACCGTTAATACTGTTGGAATACCCGGTGGTTAAAACACAGTAATACGCGTTGTTACACAGTAGCACACTGTATTGCACCAATTATTGATTCTTACGTAAGAAGGCACTACTCAATAATGGTTACAGTAATTACTGTTCAGAATTTTATTTTATTGATTCAATAATTGCTGCGTTGATATTTTATATTACTGTTGTTTCAATAATTGTCACTACACAGTATTTTCCATTATCAGATCAATAATTCATATTATTTGAATAATATTATTAGATAACATTATTGGCAATGTCTAGAAAGTTCTGTCTAAGGAGAGGTTTGGTCATCTAATTGCGCGCCAGTAAGGAGAAATCCTTATTGGAAAGCCCCCTCTTTCCTGGGAACGGCCTGGTTGTCATAAATGTGATTCTGTAATATTATTTGTGAATAATTAATTATTGATTCATATGATAAGGAAATATTTATTTTTGTGGATATAAATGAGGGATATATTTTTGTGGTTAAAAATGAAGGAGTTAATGTTGAGGTTTTTATCAGTATTTTTGTCGGAATAGAGGTATTAAAAATCAGGGTTTTTGAGATATTTTGCGGGGGTTATAATTTTTAATCCGACCGTTGGATCGTGGTAATTTTTGGATATGTTATACATATATAAGTTGAGTATATGTCCACAAATTTTGAACCGTTAAAAATGAACGTATGATTTATTATGAATTTTACGAGATGACTGGTTCAGAAATTGTTGAATTTTCGGAGTTAATCATTTTGCTAGAAAATTCTAGAATTGGTGGGCCCCACTCTTGGTTGGTGAAGAAATGTGCTGAGATTTTTATTCAAATGTGGTGGGTGGGAATAGTAGCAGGTAAAGCCATCAGGTTGCAGGTTAAGTCTGCTTCGGCGTGCTAACATTTTCCTATAAATAGAGGGCTAAGTTAGAATTGAAAATCACACCAGAAACAAGTTTTCTCTCTTTCTCTCTCTAGATTATTGAGTGTATTTTGTGAGTATTTAGATACTTTGAGAGTTTCTATTCATCAGAGCAAGTGTCTTTCAGCCTTATACCGGTATTCCGACCAGAAGTACTGTCTTTACGAGGTAAGGGATGTTATTTTATTCAAAAATGATATTATTTCTTCAATATCATTATGCCGAAATATTGGTTGGAAATTTTTATCAAATTTGGAACTTTTCACGTCGGGGTTACTATTCATGAGTTACTATTCACGAGTTACTATTCACCGAAAAATAAAATTTTCTTCTTTTCGTCCAAAATATCTATTCAGGGTACTAGCTTTGATTGTATCCATGTTTTGATCATTTTTGAATTCTACTTCACTATGAATAATTATAAGGTATTTTTGGACATGGATAAATCGAAATACGAATCCTTAATATTTGTTATTTTGTTTCACTGGATTCGTTTTCTTTAAGATATTTTTCATCATCCTCAGTCCTAAATGATGATATTACTGAATATCTTGGCCCGTAGTGCAAAGATGAATGATTAACTGATGAATATCTTTGGCCCGTAGTGCAATGATGAACAGGTGTTGAGATGAACATGACCGACTGGTGATACAAATGAATATCTTTGGCCTGTAGTGCAAAGATGAATATTTGATTAAAGATGGTTATTGATTGTTGTTACAGGGATAAAATATTGATGATGGACTTTTAAATCTTAGAAGATAGTAGAACTCATTCTCTACTTGACTCTTCTAATGGTTTGCTGTTTCCGCTGCAGTTATTGATTTAAAACTTGTTGTCTATTGTATTCTATTAGATTTTTCCCTGTTGAAGACTAACGATAATTTGTTCTGTATTATCTTAGTCATAATGTTCTTTACTGGGCTAGTTGAGCTCACCCTTTTCCTTTTTGTTCCATTTTTCTCAGGAGGCGAGAATGTAGCGAATACTAGTCGGGGTATGGAATGATGGTTCTAGAAGTTACTTTAGTAGTCCTCACCATTTTTGTGAAATAATGTATCAATAATTGTAATGAGGACTTATTTGAGTGTGGATATTGTCTAAATGACAATATTTGTATTTAAACTCACAGTTCTTGTGTTGTAATAATAAAGATGTAGTTGTTTCTGTACCATGTATTTTGGCGACTCAGAATGGGTGTTGTATACCTATTTTGGGGGCGTCACAGTTGGTATCAGAGCTTAGGGATATGATCTCTGGCGGAGATCGGGGAATAGAACTAGGAGGGGAGAGACGAATCCTTCGCTAGTGTGTCCTACCTAAGCTTATTTATTGGTCAGTCATAATATAGGGGTATTATGTGATTTGTTAATTTATTTAATTAACCCTTGTTTTATGGCAGTATTTGAGAATGTCGACTGAGAATGTTAACAGTGGAGTAAATGAGACCGTGGAGACACCGGTGCTTACCAACGAGGAGAACGTGCAACAGGCTGACAATGTTCCTCCTGTGAACAACACCAATGAGCAGATGATGAATGATGGAATGTTTAGAATTTTTTTGCAATTCATGCAAAACCAGACAAGGGATACTCGTGTTCAAAATACAGGAGGAAATGATAGCAATTCACGGTTTGTCACAGCCAAACAGTTCAAAGAATTGGGACCACCAGAATTTAAGGGAAAGCTGGATCCGATCATGGCGGAAACGTGGGTCAAGCAAATAACCAAGATATTCGATGTCTTGGGATGCACGGAGGAACAGAAGGTTCCATTCGCCACCTTTATGTTCCGTGGCGAGGCAGATTACTGGTGGGAGTCTGTGAAGCGTACCCATCCAACCGCACTCAGCATGTCTTGGGAGACATTTCAAAAACTGTTCAATGACAAGTACTTTCCTGAAAGTATTCGACATATGAAGGAGGTAGAGTTTATTAGACTAGAGCAGAATAATATGACGGTATCTCAGTACGAGGCAAAGTTTGCAGAGTTGTCCAGGTTTGCACCTCATTTGGTGGAGAATGAGGAACGTATGACGAGGATGTTTCTGAGAGGTTTGAAACCCGGCATACGTCAATATCTCATTTCTCATAAATTTTCTCTCTATTCAGATGTTGTCAACAGGGCTCAATTATTAGAGCGAGATAACGAGTACGGTCAACTGAGGGATCACAACCAGGATCATATCGGTGACAGCAGTCATCAGAACAATGATAACCAGCGGAGAAAGAAAAATACAGACAAGAACGGCAACCACTCTGGTGGTAATCGTGGCTATGAAAATAGAAGAAGCGAGTCGGGAGGAGATTTTAAAAAGAGGAGATTCAACAATGACAATACGAAGACGTCAGCACCAACAGCAATTGGTTCCAAGGGAGGAGAACGACCACCGGTTATATGCTATAAGTGCGGAAAAGAAGGACATATCAGCCCAAACTGCCCACAACAGTTTAAGGTATGTTATAATTGTGGAAAGGAAGGACATATCGCTCGAGATTGCACTGTAGCAAAACCAAGTCCAGCGGGGATGGTGACTAAAAAAGCTGTCCCAAAAAAGATAAAGTCAACGGTTCCTGGAAGAGCGTTTGTCGTGACTGGTCAACATGCGAGGAACCCAAACGAGGTAATCACGGGTAAGCTAATCATAAATTCATGCGAAGTTTATACCTTATTAGATACCGGTTCTACCCATTCTTTTATCTCTCCTGCTTGTGCTCAACGTTTAAACTTGACTCCGGAGAAGTTAGACTTTGATTTATCTGTGGAGACTCCGTTAGGAGAAACTTTCATCACATCCACTGTTTATAAATCTTGTGTGATCCAAGTTGGCACCATCACCTTACCTGTTGACCTTATCTCTTTAAAGATACTTGCTTTTGATGTGATTTTAGGGATTGATTGGCTAACTACTCATCATGCCAAAATTGATTGTTTTCGTAAGGTTGTTAGTTTTCATATTCCTAACCAACCTGTTGTACGAATTCAAACAACTAAGCCATTAAAATCAATCACTGTTATATCAAGCCATAAAGCCATTCGTTTATTAAAAAACGGATGTCAAGCTTTCTTAGCCCATGTTATGGATTTGAATAAAGACACGTCAAATTTGAATAATATTCCTGTTGTTATTGACTTTCCTGACGTATTTCCTGAAGAACTTCCCGGTCTACCCCCGGAACGAGAAATTGAATTCTTTATTGATCTTGAACCTGGTACAAAGCCCATTTCTAAAACCCCATATCAAATGGCTCCTATTGAACTTCAGGAGTTAAAGGTCCAACTACAAGAGTTGTTGGACATCGGTTTCATTCATCCTAGTACATCTCCTTGGGGTGCACCTGTTTTATTTGTAAAGAAGAAAGACGGGAGTATGCGACTTTGTATTGATTACCGGGAATTAAACCATGTCACTATTAAGAATAGGTATCCGCTACCTCATATTGATGACCTGTTTGACCAGTTACAAGGAGCACAATTCTTTTCAAAGATCGATCTTCGTTCTGGATATCATCAGCTGAAGGTTAAAATTGAGGATATTCCAAAGACTGCCTTCAGAACTCGGTACGGGCATTATGAGTTCCTAGTCATGTCTTTTGGATTGACTAATGCTCCTGCGGCTTTCATGGATATGATGAACCGAGTATTCAAGGATTATTTGGATCAGTTCGTTGTTGTCTTTATTGATGACATCCTCATATATTCCAAAAGCCGTGAAGATCATGAGCATCATTTGAAGCTGGTACTCCAAAGGCTGCGTGAAAATAAGTTATATGCTAAGTTGAAGAAATGCGAGTTCTGGCTTGAGGAAGTAGCTTTCCTAGGGCACGTGGTGTCAAAACATGGAGTATCTGTTGACCCGGCGAAGATTGAAGCAATACAAAGTTGGGAGCAACCAAAGACGGTGACCGAAGTACGTAGCTTTCTAGGCTTAGCTGGTTATTATCGAAGATTCGTGGAAGGATTTTCTCGAATCGCTACCCCGTTAACTCAGCTGACTCGGAAAGATATCAAATTCGTATGGAGCGAGGAATGCGAGAAGAGTTTTCAAGAGCTTAAGAGGAGACTCATTTCGGCACCTGTTCTGACAATACCATCTGGTTCGGATGGATTTGTTATCTACAGTGATGCTTCAGGCAAAGGGTTAGGATGTGTTCTCATGCAACATGGAAAAGTCATAGCCTATGCCTCGCGACAACTCAAAGAATATGAGAGGAATTATCCTACTCATGATTTGGAGTTGGCAGCAGTAGTTTTTGCGTTGAAGATCTGGAGACACTACCTGTATGGGGAGAAAGTGGAGATCTATACAGATCATAAAAGCCTCAAATATTTCTTCACCCAAAAGGAACTCAACATGCGGCAGCGACGTTGGCTCGAGCTGTTGAAAGATTACGATCATACCATCCAATATCATCCTGAAAAAGTAAACGTAGTAGCTGACGCATTGAGTAGAAGATCATATGCGAGTGCGAGTGCAATGTTGTTAACACAAAGGCCCATTTTGTATGACTTGCAAAGGATGGAGATAGAGATGAAGGCTCCAAGTACCCACATGATGATATCAAATATACGAGTAGAACCGACTTTAATCGATAAAGTTAAAGCTGCTCAAGCTACGGACATAGAACTGATGCGTATGAAGAAGAAAATGCAAGAAGGTTCTATTCCAGAAGCAAGAATCGATGAAGAAGGAATACTTTGAGTCCACTCTAGACTTTGTGTTCCTAACAATTCTGATTTGAAGTACAAGATCATGATGGAAGCACACAATACACCATTTGCAATCCATCCTGGAAGTACCAAAATGTATCGTGATCTACGACATACATTTTGGTGGAATAATATGAAGAGAGAGATTGCAAAGTTTATCTCGAGGTGTTTAACTTGTCAACGTGTAAAGGCGGAACATCAAGTACCAAAGGGTCCATTGCAACCACTTGAGATTCTGAAATGGAAGTGGGAACACATTACCATGGATTTCGTTACGGGTCTTCCCACGGTTTCTCAAGGCATAAATGCTATTTGGGTTATTGTTGATAGATTAACCAAGTCTGCTCATTTCTTGCCGATACGGGAGACTTATTCCCTTGAACGTCTTGCTCGTACATACGTAGATGAGATTGTGAGACTGCATGGCATGCCAGTATCCATAGTTTCGGATCGTGACCCAAGATTCACTTTAAGATTTTGGGTTAGCTTGCAAAAAGCTATGGGCACAGATTTACGATTTAGTTCGGCATACCATCCTCAAACGGACGGACAATCAGAGAGGACTATTCAAACTCTTGAAGATCTATTAAGACTTTGTGTCCTAGATTTCAAAGGGAGTTGAGATAAGTACCTACCATTGGTGGAATTCTCTTACAATAACAGTTATCAGGCAAGTATAGGTGTGGCCCCATTTGAAGCATTATATGGACGAAAGTGTCGCTCTCCAGTATGCTGGGACGAGTGGGTGAAGCAACATTGTTGGGACCAGAGTTGGTACGCATGACTACAGAGAAGATCCAAACGATTCGACAACGTATACAAACGGCACAGGATCGACAAAAGAGTTATGCGGATCTTCATCGAAAGGACGTGGAATTTGACATTGGGGATCATGTATTGTTGCGTGTGGCTCCATGGAAAGGAGTTATAAGATTTGGGAAGAGAGGAAAGCTCAATCCACGATTTATTGGTCCATTTCAGATTCTTGACCGAGTAGGAAATGTGGCCTATAGACTCGCGTTACCTCCAAGTATGTCTCGTGTTCATAATATTTTTTATATATCTGTGTTACGTAAATATGTGAAAGACCCAGACCACGTTATTGAGTTAGAACCGGATGAGATAGCTGAAGAGTTAACGTACGAAGAGGTACCTGTCAAGATCTTGGATAGAAAGGAGCATGTCCTACGCACGAAGGTCATACCACAAGTTAAAGTTTTGTGGAGAAACCATGCTATTGAGAAAATGACCTGGGAGTTGGAAACGGAAATGAAAGCGAGGTATCCTCATCTTTTCGAAACACCAGGTACGTACGTCAATTTCGAGGACGAAATTTCATAAGGAGGGGAGGTTGTAAGACCCCAAATTATTAATAAATGAAATTTAAATTCCCTCTATTTATTATTTTGAAATAGTAAGTGTTAAATTGATAAATGAGGTTAGTTATGGGTAAAATGCGCAAATATTTCAAATAAGCAGGTGGTTATAAAATATTCATTGTTGTCGGGGAATATTCGTTTGGTCGTGGAATATTCTTCCTGTCGGGGAATATTCGTACGACGGTGCAGTCTTTTGTGGGTCCCATAACGGAAAGCGATTGGATGAAGAAAACGACAAGTATATGTTTTTATTAATAACGGCGTAGTTGTTACCGTTAATACTGTTGGAATACCCGGTGGTTAAAATACAGTAATACGCGTTGTTACACAGTAGCACACTGTATTACACCAATTATTGATTCTTACGTAAGAAGGCACTACTCAATAATGGTTACAGTAATTACTGTTCAGTATTTTATTTTATTGATTCAATAATTGCTGCGTTGATATTTTATATTACTGTTGTTTCAATAATTGTCACTACACAGTATTTCCCATTATCAGATCAATAATTCATATTATTTGAATAATATTATTAGATAACATTATTGGCAATGTCTAGAAAGTTCTGTCTAAGGAGAGGTTTGGTCATCTAATTGCGCGCCAGTAAGGAGAAATCCTTATTGGAAAGCCCCCTCTTTCCTGGGAACGGCCTGGTTGTCATAAATGTGATTCTGTAATATTATTTGTGAATAATTAATTATTGATTCATATGATAAGGAAATATTTATTTTTGTGGATATAAATGAGGGATATATTTTTGTGGTTAAAAATGAAGGAGTTAATGTTGAGGTTTTTATCAGTATTTTTATCGGAATAGAGGTATTAAAAATCAGGGTTTTTGAGATATTTTGCGGGAGTTATAATTTTTAATCCGACCGTTGGATCGTGGTAATTTTTGGATATGTTATACATATATAAGTTGAGTATATGTCCACAAATTTTGAACCGTTAAAAATTAACGTATGATTTATTATGAATTTTACGAGATGACTGGTTTAGAAATTGTTGAATTTTCGGAGTTAATCATTTTGGTAGAAAATTCTAGAATTGGTGGGCCCCACTCTTGGTTGGTGAAGAAATGTGCTGAGATTTTTATTCAAATGTGGTGGGTGGAAATAGTAGTAGGTAAAGCCATCAGGTTGCAGGTTAAGTCTACTTCGGCGTGCTAACATTTTCCTATAAATAGAGGGCTAAGTTAGAATTGAAAATCACACCAGAAACAAGTTTTCTCTCTTTCTCTCTCTAGATTATTGAGTGTATTTTGTGAGTATTTAGATACTTTGAGAGTTTCTATTCATCAGAGCAAGTGTCTTTCAGCCTTATACCGGTATTCCGACCAGAAGTACTGTCTTTAGGAGGTAAGGGATGTTATTTTATTCAAAAATGATATTATTTCTTCAATATCATTATGCCGAAATATTGGTTGGAAATTTTTATCAAATTTGGAACTTTTCACGTCGGGGTTACTATTCATGAGTTACTATTCACGAGTTACTATTCACGAGTTACTATTCACCGAAAAATAAAATTTTCTTATTTTCGTCGAAAATATCTATTCAGGGTACTAGCTTTAATTGTATCCATGTTTTGATCATTCTTGAATTCTACTTCACTATGAATAATTATAAGGTATTTTTGGACATGGATAAATCGAAATACGAATCCTTAATATTTGTTATTTTGTTTCACTGGATTCGTTTTCATTAAGATATTTTTCATCATCCTCAGTCCTAAATGATGATATTACTGAATATCTTTGGCCCGTAGTGCAAAGATGAATGATTAACTGATGAATATCTTTGGCCCGTAGTGCAAAGATGAACAGGTGTTGAGATGAACATGACCGACTGGTGATACAAATGAATATCTTTGGCCTGTAGTGCAAAGATGAATATTTGATTAAAGATGGTTATTGATTGTTGTTACAGGGATAAAATATTGATGATGGACTTTTAAATCTTAGAAGATAATAGAACTCATTCTCTACTTGACTCTTCTAATGGTTTGCTGTTTCCGTTGCAGTTATTGATTTAAAACTTGTTGTCTATTGTATTCTATTAGATTTTTCCCTGTTGAAGACTAACGATAATTTGTTCTGTATTATCTTAGTCATAATGTTTTTTACTGGGCTAGTTGAGCTCACCCTTTTCCTTTTTGTTCCATTTTTCTCAGGAGGCGAGAATGTAGCGAGTACTAGTCGGGGTATGGAATGATGGTTATAGAAGTTACTTTAGTAGTCCTCACCATTTTTGTGAAATAATGTATCAATAATTGTAATGAGGACTTATTTGAGTGTGGATATTGTCTAAATGACAATATTTGTATTTAAACTCACAGTTCTTGTGTTGTAATAATAAAGATGTAGTTGTTTCTGTACCATGTATTTTGGCGACTCAGAATGGGTGTTGTATACCTATTTTGGGGGCGTCACAACCATAGCATTAAAAAAATAATATTACCATGATATTCACATAATTCATTCCATAAAATACAGAATTATTTGGAGCTTTTAAGAGAATTTGATGTGGAACTACCATATTTCAACAAAATATGATTTTTCATCAAAAATGAAATCAGTGGGCTTTGTAAAATCAATATATAGTATAAGATCACTAGAGACTTTTGAGTAAAAGTAAAACCAAAAATATATAAGATCACTAGCATATATACAGTAAACTCCTATTTAGGAATGTTCTATATAAGAATAACCTCTACAATATTATAAAAAAAATTGGTCCCAATTTGGGCCAGTTATAAATAAGAATAACATCTAAATTGTAATATGTTATATACATTTTAAGTCTTGTATTAAGAAACTATACCTCTATATAGTAATAATTTCATGTATATATATATATATATATATATATATATATATGAGAGAGAGAGACAATATTAATATTAAAAGACTACATTTTTTATAAAAGACTACATTTCCTATAAAGAACTACATTTTTCTATAAAAAACTACATTTCCTATAAAGGACTATATTTTTCTATAAAAGACTACGGTGATGCTTGTTTGGGTCTTAATGCCTCTTAATAAGTGTGTCTCTGATTCGGTCAGAGGCACAACTTGTTTGGTAAATAATTTTAAGCCTCTTAATACCTCTTAATCGATAAGATTCAAAAATAATTCTATACCATTCAGAGAAGCATCTGAGCGAGTTTTATTTTTCTTTGGACAAAAATAACCTCAACAATATTACAAAATCCTTCCTTTATCACCATACAATTTTAACCTACTGATTTTCTCTCCCTTCACGTGACCATCGACCGGAAGAGAATAGAGAATGCGAAGGTGGATCCACTTTTTTGGCTCGGCGGGGACGGAATCGAGGTGGGAATTGAAGAGAACGGAGGGGAGAAGGATTGGAGCCTGGCAGAGTGAGAAGGAGAAGGGGTTTGTAATATGGGGAAGAAAGAGAGAGGGTTTGGATTTTGATATTAGGGATTGATTGGGCTAGTTTGGTGAGGAAGGTAAGTAACAGCGGAAGTGTAATCTGGGGTTGGGTGGGCTGTGTTGATTTTGAGGTATTGTTGGAATCGAGTTATAGGCGTGTCTTCATCTTGCTAAATTTGTTGATTTTGATGGGATGTGGCAATTGAGAAGAGAATTAAAGTGAGAAATGAGAGGAGAGAAAAGCCGGAATGGAGTAATTTGGGAATGGTGACTGGTGAAGGAAGTGGAGAGTGAAGTGATTTGAGGAACTGAGCAAGTAAACTGCTAAGGACGTGGAAGAGGCATACTGTTTGTTTGATCAAAGATTACAGATTTGTTGTTGCAAGTAATATAAGCTGCTCCAACAAAGTCAACAGCTATGGTGGGGGGTTTTTTTTTTTTTGGTTTTTTTTAAGTGGTATTATATACTATGGAGTGAGAATTTAGAATCAAGAGGTGGGGTTTGATGCTGCATTATGGTATGTAAATGGTAAATCGAAGTAAATAATAGAGTTTTGTGTGTGTGTGTGTGTGTGTGAGAGAGAGAGAGAGAAAGAATTAATAGTTTACCACTAATATAGAAAGAATATCAAACAACTACTAATATAGAAAAATATTAATAGTTTTAGAAAAATTATTTAGAGGGTTAAAATGGTAAAATATTGTTATTTAAACATTTTAGAAAAATTAATTATCAAACAACATTTTTTCATTCAGACACAATTCTGGACAGGGGCTCTATATTATTTAGCTGTCTAAACTGTTCAGGTCTTAACACTCAATTTTATCAAACAACACCTACATTTTTTATAAAAGACCACATTTTCTTATAAAAGACTATATTTCCTATAAAAGACTACATTTTCCTAGTTTGAAAATCTAAATAATTTATGTTTTCTTTAATTTTTTTCTATTGGATATTTTTGGATGTTCGGAAAATATTTTGTGTCAATACCTCAATTTAGTAATAACCTCTCAATTAGAATATAAATAGTTTAGTCCCAAGTCTATTCCTAAATAGAAGTTTTATATTCTGAAATAGACGGAATATGCAGTACACAATTTCTCTTCCTATACAACTTAATCTTAATTTATCCAGTGCATTAATTTGGTAACAAGAGTAGAAAACTTCATCAATACATCTTAATCAAAGAAGAACCCAAAGCAAACTTCTGATCTGTACAGCAAATGAAAAAATCTAACTAGATCCCCTCTATCTGGCTTGAAAAGATCAGTACTCCCAGCAGAAAAAGATAGAAAACACACACACACACACACACAAACATATATATATATATACACTCACATCTGACAAGTAGAAAACATACATAAATAGAAAATTAGAAAATTGGGCAATGCCTTGACACAAGTATTTGACTTTCCTTGAGGACCATGTGCTAAAAAAGGTAGGCATTTGGATTTTGGAAGAAACACAAACTAAACTAGATGCCATATATATAAAGAGTGAATAAATTTGGCATAGCATCTCCTTGTTGGCAAATATATACTTTTATGTAATATTTGCTCATAACACACAAAATAAAGATCCGTAGATATATATATATATATATATATATATATATATATATATGAAAAAAAGACAAAATAAAAGGATCATAAAGAAGGAGAAGTGTAGAGCTCCCTTCAATCCAAACAAGGATTTAAAGATGGGTAATGCAGCTCCTGACATATGCAAGCCACAAGCCTATCCTCCATAGATGGGATAATAGGGCTGAGGGATCCATAAATCAGCAGCTCTATCTTCCCACTAAGTTCCTCTATTGGACTTCAAGGAGCTCCACTCAAAACTCTCTCTCCCTCTCTTTCTCTCGCTCTATATATATACTCAAATACTTGCTATTAAAACTCACAGTCAGAAACCTCAAAAGTACAATTTAGAAAAAACGAAATGCAAGAAACACCTTTTATTGTATAAAATCCATGAAACCACAAAACCCAACTCTTCATGCAACATCTTCATGAAGAAAACCTCATAGAAACAATCTTTACTTTTTCAAAACCCTAGTTAAAATTCAAGAAACAATTAACTTAATTGGATCATATATACAAATTAAAACAATGAAGCCCGTTACGCTATGACACTTATATATGAATGAGGAAAAACAATCAAACCCAACTGTTCATGCAACACACAGATCCAGAAAACGAGAAACTCATAAATTCAATAGATCCATGAGAATTAACCAAAACCCAATAATAATCTCAAGATTCATCAACAAAAACTCATGATTAATCTTTATCATCAAAACTTAAAACATATATAAAAGATTTAAAAACAAAAAACAAGTCATTTCTTGGAGTATGACCAAACTTTCTCATTACAGTACTTACTACGATATATGACGAGATGAGGGTAAATTAATTAGGGATCGAGGTGGGTTTATATAATGAAAATTTCATGCTAGGGATGAGAAATGATGTTGGGTCATGGGTTGTTGGGAAGAACTGTTTTCTTTTCTTTATTTTCTTTTCTTTGTTACATCTACCATTATTACTCTTTACTACTGTTCACTGATGGCAATTAAATCTTGGGAAAAACGCTAGCCATTTAAATACTTTTGGTGAGATTCCCTGATAATCACATGCCTCTGTCACCTCGCCACCCATCATGTTTATGATTTTCTTTCAATAAAACACACTTTATTTTACCGTTAGATTGACTGGCAACGACAGAGCTTAACGAGCGTGAGCACTATTTTTCAATAACTTTGCCAAAAATGGTGTTGCATCCTCCACTTTATTTCCCTGCATATATACTATTCATTGTTTAAAATTTTTGGGTCATATTTGTTTGTAAAAAATATATTTAGGTTTAAACTATTTATCTTAATTTAAAATTATTTTAAACTATTTAATTATTTGACGAGGATTATTTGTCCATTAATGTGAGACCATTAGTCCCATAAAGACATTTGATAGTTTAAAATAGGAGACTATTAATCTCATATTAATCATGAAATTATATAATCCCTCGAAAATAACCTTAGAAATGAAAAAAAAAAATAGCTCATAAGTCTATTTAAAAGACTATTAATCTCCATCACAAAATAAATAATTTAAAATAACATTAAATTAAGGCATATAATTCAATCTCAAACATATATTTGTAAAGAAACCTAGCCTGTTTTTCAGAGGAGCATAGTTGGGCATGTGCATGCTAGAGGTTGGATACTGTGTCTGATAAAATTTTGTTTTGGTAATCTAGCTATGTGTAGATACTATTGGAATTGAAATTGTTATTAAGAAATTTGATAATTTTATAAAACTCTTTTTATATGAATAATTAAAAAAATCATATTGATGTGAATAAGGTCTAGTAAAAATAATAATTTTCTACTATTTGAAGAGCTTCATATTGTTAACACTTGATGAGTTTTACTCTCCTATATTATCCTTTACTAATGTTTTAATTGTTGGGAAAAACATCTCCCAAGTACTGTTGTCTTTGATAAATTAGACGGATAAAATATTAGCACATGCCAACTAGATTCAATTTACAGTTTCACCAAAATAATAATCACTGCAGAAAATAATAAGTAGAAAATATCAAACCACGAGACACCAAGAATTTTACGTGAAAAACCCTCTAAAACTAAGAGGTAAAAACCACGGGACGATCTCCGAAAAATCTACTAGAATAAATTGAGAGAATACAAAGATATCTTAATTTGAGTACAAACTCAAATTACTTCACCACAATAACTATGTGATGGAACCCAAATAAAATACTCTTTTATTTGAATTATCTTTCTCTCTCTATTTTCTAAAGCTTTACAGAAGCTTTTCTTCTCTCTTCTTTCTTACTCTCGGATGGAGTATGTATTGATGGGTGTCTCTTCTTCTTTCATTTGCTGCCCCTTTTATAGCAGAATGGAGGAGGATAGCATAATTAGTTTGGCAAGATTTTCAACAAAGTAGGGAGCAAGAAATCAAAGTTTGGCAAAAAAGGAGAAAAGAAATTCAAAGGTTGGCAGAAGTGGGTGAGGAGTACTTTTGACTGTGACCCTGTCACTTGGAGTCCATCCCGACCAATTCCTTGCAAAATTTCAGCTTGTCACGAGTAACAACTTTTGTTAACATGTCTGAAGGATTCTCGTCAGTATGAACTTTCTTCACTTTCATCAATTCCTTTTCCATCACTTCTCGAAGCCAGTGATAACGAACATCAATATGCTTGGTCCGATTATGATACGTGGCATTCTTGGTCAAGTCAATTGCACTCTGACTATCACAATAAACCACATACTCATCTTGTTTTAAACCTAACTCTTGGAGAAACCGTTTTAACCACAACATCTCCTTGCCTGCTTCAGTAGCAGCGATGTATTCTGACTCAGTTGTAGACAACGCAACACACTTTTACAACTTGGACTGCCATGATACTGCTCCCCCTGCAAAAGTAAACAAATACCCCGAAGTAGACTTCTTCTCTTCAGAACCTGCCATGTCTGCATCTGTAAAACCCTCCAAGACTGGACTCGTATTACCAAAAACCAAACATAAACTGGAAGTAGCTTTCAAGTATCTGAGAATCCACTTAACTGCTTCACAATGTTCTCTACCAGGATTTGACAAATACCTGCTCACAACGCCAACTGCATAAGCAATATCTGACCGCGTACAAACCATTGCATACATAAGACTCCCTACAGCAGAGGAGTAGGGAACTGCTGCCATATCATCTCTCCCTTCCTTGGTAGGACACATGCACTTTGTCAACTTAATATGACTAGCCAATGGTGTGCTAACTGGTTTAGCATCACTCATGTTGAACCTTGCAAGCACCCGCTCAACATACTTCTCTTGTGACAACCACAACCTCTTGGCTTTCCTGTCACGAACAATCTTTATACCCAAAATTTGTTTAGCTGGACCTAAGTCCTTCATATCAAAGAACTTGAACAACTCACCCTTGAGCCTGCGAATCATATAAGCATCTTGTCCAACTATCAACATATCATCTGTAAGACCCCGAATTTTATGAAATAAAAATATTCAATTTTTTCTTATAATTACTATTCAGTAAATGGTTAAATTGATAAAAGTTTAAAGTTATGGGTGAAATGTGAATTTTTTTTGAAAATAAGCAAGTGGCTATAAAATATTCATTGTTGTCGGGGAATATTCGTTTGGTCGTGGAATATTCTTTCTGTCGGGGAATATTCGTACGACGGCGCAGCTATTTGTGGGCCCCATAACGAATAAATGTCGGATAAAGAAAACGACAAATTTGAGTTTTTACAAATAACGGCGTAGTTGTTACCGTTAACACTGTTGGAATACCCGGTGGTTAAAATACAGTAATACGCACTATTGCACAGTAGCACACGGTATTGCACAGTATTTTTAAAATTATTGATTCTTACGTAAGAAGGCACTACTCAATAATTGTTACAGTAATTACTGTTCAATATTTTATTTTATTGATTCAATAATTGCTGCGTTGAAATTTTATATTATTGTTGTTCAATAATTGTCACTGCACAGTATTTCCCATTATCAGATCAATAATTCATATTATTTGAATAATATTATTAGATAACATTATTGATAATGTCTAGAAAGTTCTGTCTAAGGAGAGGTTTGGTCATCTAATTGCGCGCCAGTAAGGAGAAATCCTTATTGGAAAGCCCCCTCTTTCCTGGGAACGGCCTGGTTGTCATAAATGTGATTCTGTAATATTATTTGTGAATAATTAATTATTGATTCATATGATAAGGAAATATTTATTTTATGTGGATATAAATGAGGGATATATTTTTGTGGTTAAAAATGAAGGAGTTAATGTTGAGGTTTTTATCATTATTTTTGTCGGAATGGAGGTATTAAAAATTAGGGTTTTTGAGATATTTTGCGGGGGTTATAATTTTTAATCCGACCGTTGGATCGTGGTAATTTTTGGATATGTTATACATATAAAAGTTGAGTATATGTCCACAAATTTTGAACCGTTAAAAATGAACGTATGATTTATTATGAATTTTACGAGATGACTGGTTCAGAAATTGTTGAATTTTCAGAGTTTATCATTTTGATGGAAAATTCTAGAATTGGTGGACCCCACTTGTGGTTGGTGAAGAAATGTGCTGAATTATATTTCAAATGTGGTGGGTGGGAATAGTAGCAGGTAAAGCCATCAGGTTGCAGGTCAAACCTACTAAAATTTTCCTATAAATAGAGGGCTAAGTTAGAATTGAAAATCACACCAGAAACAAGTTTTCTATCTTTCTCTCTCTATATTATGAAGCATATTTTGTGAGTATTTAGATACTTTGAGAGTTACTATTCAGTGCAAGTTTTCTTCGACTTTACATACCGATCAGAAGTACTGCTCTTTTGAGGTAAGGGATAGTAAGGAATTTTAAGGGTTTTTATGTTTTTCAGTTTCGTAATTTTTCTGACCTTCAAAAATTCTGGAAAAATTTAAAATGATATTTTGATGAGTTTTCTTGATTGTGTCCAAAAATGGTGATTTTTGGATGTATAGATTGAGAGTTATGAATTTTATGAGAAAAGACTATTTTAAAAGTAACCGCTTATAATTTCTTGTGGTTAACTCCAAAATTGATGAAATTTTTATTGGGAGTACATGTATATGATAGAAATATACTCTGTAAATTTCAGAATTTTTGGACAAAAGTACAATTTTTGATAAATATCTAAATATTCGGCTGTTTTGGCCATATGAAAAATAGTAAATGACTTTTAAAAATTCTGAGAAAAATATATGTTCACTATGGGACTATATTATGCTAAATCCCAGAAAAGAAATATTTTTGGAACTGATTTGGTATTTTTCATGAAAATGGTCTAGTTATGAGAAAATGAATTAAATATGTTTTGTGAAGTAAGAAAATTGGAAAATAGGATTTTATGGCTTGAGAATCCTATATGAGGTATATGCAGATTTTTGATGAGGGTTTTTGGTTATTGATGATGAAATCTTATGAGTTTGGCATTTTATGATGATTAAATGCATTATTTAGTAAAGTGTAAACAATTAAAATAAATTGTTTATAAGCTTAAAAAATGTTATTCTTTCAATATCATTATACCGAAATATTGGTATGTATTTTATTGTGGAATTTTTACCTTTTTGTGTCGAGTTTACTATTCACGAGTTACTATTTATGAGTTACTATTCACGAGTTACTATTCATGAGTAGTAATTCACGGGTTACTATTCACAGAAAAATTAGTTTCTTTTTTTTGACCAAATTATCGTTGATTTATGATTGTTGCTCTTGAAAATAAATACAGTTGTTGATAATATTATTTTTATTATCATATATAACATTTTTATAACCCTGATTTTGAAATTCTCTTTCACTTGAGTGTAAAGATGGGTAGATTATTGGTATGATCATGACTAGGGTTCTCTTTGGCCTGTAGTGCAAAGTTGAATTGTGACTGGTATGATCATGACCATTGAATTTATAATTGAATATCTTAAGCTTAAGTGCAAAGGTGAATTGATCAACATGGTTATAATTATTGTTTATATAAATTCTGAAATGATTATATATTTCTTTGAGATATGAATATATTTGGCCTGTAGTGCAAATATGAATTGTTGATGAATATCTTTGGCCTGTAGTGCAAAGATGAACTGTTGTTGAATATCTTTGGCCTGTAGTGCAAAGATGGTCTGTTGATGAATATCTTTGGCCTGTAGTGCAAAGATGAACTGTTGTTGAATATCTTTGGCCGTAGTGCAAAGATGGATTTATTAGTATGATTATGAACAGGAACTGTGATTTGGTATAACCATGATCTTTGATGTTTCAGGTAAAGACAGGTGATGAAAATATTCTTCGTCCTGGATGCGAAGAAAAATTTAGAATCACAATTATGATTATGAGTTATTCATATGATTGTGGACCAGAACTGTTGATTGATGTTACAGGGATAAAATATTGTTGGTGAATTTTTAACATGGAGAAGATAATAGACTTTATAGTCTATTTGACTCTTCTAATGGATTGCTCGTTCCGCTGCAACTATGGTTGAAATTTTTATCATTTACCATATGTTCTAAATCTCTGATTTATTATTGATGAAGGCTATTGATAATTTAATTATCTTTAGTCATGATATTCTTTACTGAGCTAGTTGTGCTCACCCTTTTGCTTCACAATTCCTTTCAGGTAATAAGAGTGTAGCTGGGTCGAGCGGGGGTAACAAGGGAATAGAACGGTGGTCATCATTTAGTAGTTATATTTGGTGAAGAAAATAGGGTGAGGCGAACCCAACGTTGGAAGGGTGTTTTGTCACTATCATACAAGATGTCTAATGACATACAACCTCGTGTCATCATAAGACAGGGTTGTGCTCATCCACTTGCTGAGTATATCTATGAGCACTACCTATATAATCTTGGTGTTTGTTTGAAGTATAATTCTCAATTAGAGACAGTGGAGATAATGATAAGTCAAGAGAAGACTCACCATTGGGAAGAATATGATAGTAATCTTCTCGTTTTTCTTTGGGGTCTATTGGGTCAACCAAGGATAATTCTGTGGCCATATGATATCTATCATAACCTAGACGCATGGCCTCCCATGTACGAAGGTTTCCTTGAGCACTTCCCAAAGATTCTAATTTCTAAAACAGTTTTTGACTATACCTTTATGTAAGGTGTCATTGTGAGGTGATGTCCACGGTTGGAACATGAGTCACATTTGGTATATATTTGTATCCAAACTCACAGCATATGTGTTGTTGTATTTTGCACGACAATTGTTGTAATAAAGTTATAGTTATTTTCTGTACCATGTATTTGGCGACTCAGAATGGGTTGGATGGAATGGACCTATTTTGGGGTCGTTACATTTGGTATCAGAGCTTAGGGATATGATCTCTGGCGGAGATCGGGAAATAGAACTAGGAAGGGAGAGATGAGTAAATCCTTCGCTAGTGTGTCCTACCTAAGCTTATTTGTTGGTCAGTCATAATATCGGGATATTATGTGATATGTTAATTTGTTAAATTAACCTTTTTTTTGAAGCTGTATTCTAGAATGATATCTGAAATACAGGAGATGAGCAATGGAGAAATCATGATGACAAGAGAGATGGAATCTGAAATGAAAGCAAGGTATTCTCAACTCTTTGAAATACCAGGTACGTAAATTTTGGGGACGAAATTTCATAAGGAGGGGAGATTGTAAGTCCCTGAATTTTATGAAATAAAAGTATTCAATTTTTCTTATAATTACTATTCAGTAAATGGTTAAATTGATAAAAGTTTAAAGTTATGGGTGAAATGTGAATTTTTTTTGAAAATAAGCAAGTGGCTATAAAATATTCATTGTTGTCGGGAATATTCGTTTGGTCGTGGAATATTCTTTCTGCCGGGGAATATTCGTACGACGGCGCAGCTATTTGTGGGCCCTATAACGAATAACTGTCGGATAAAGAAAACGATAAATTTGAGTTTTTACAAATAACGACGTAGTTGTTACCGTTAACACTGTTGGAATACCCGGTGGTTAAAATACAGTAATACGCGTTATTGCACAGTAGCACACGGTATTGCACATTATTTTTGAAATTATTGATTCTTACGTAAGAAGGCACTACTCAATAATTGTTACAGTAATTACTGTTCAATATTTTATTTTATTGATTCAATAATTGCTGCGTTGAAATTTTATATTATTGTTGTTCAATAATTGTCACTGCACAGTATTTCCCATTATCAGATCAATAATTCATATTATTTAGAATACTATTATTAGATAGCATTATTGACAATGTCTAAAAAGTTCTGTCTAAGGAGAGGTTTGGTCATCTAATTGCGCGTTAGTAAGGAGAAATCCTTATCGAAAAGCCCCCTCTTTCCTGGGAACGGCCTGATTGTCATAAATGTGACTCTGTAATATTATTTGTAAATAATTAATTATTGATTCATATGATAAAGAAATATTTATTTTATGTGGATATAAATGAGGGATATATTTTTGTGGTTAAAAATAAAGAAGTTAATGTTGAGGTTTTTATCATTATTTTTGTCAGAATGGAGGTATTAAAAATTAGGGTTTCTAAGATATTTTGCGGGGGTTATAATTTTTAATCCGACCGTTGGATTGTGGTAATTTTTAGATATGTTATACATATAAAAGTTGAGTATATGTCCACAAATTTTGAACCGTTAAAAATGAACGTATGATTTATTATGAATTTTACAAGATGACTGGTTCAGAAATTATTGAATTTTCGGAGTTTATCATTTTGATAAAAAATTCTATAATTGGTGGACTCCACTTGTGGTTGGTGAAGAAATATGCTGAATTATATTTTAAATGTGGTGGGTGGGAATAGTAGCAGGTAAAGCCATCAGGTTGCAGGTCAAGCCTACTAAAATTTTCCTATAAATAGAGGGCTAAGTTAGAATTGAAAATCACACCAGAAACAAGTTTTCTATCTTTCTCTCTCTATATTATGAAGCATATTTTGTGAGTATTTAAATACTTTGAGAGTTGCTATTCAGTGTAAGTTTTCTTCAGCTTTGCATACCGATCAGAAGTACTGCTCATTTGAGGTAAGGGATAGTAAGGGATAGTAAGGAATTTTAAGGGTTGTTATGTTTTTCAGTTTCGTAATTTTTCTGACCTTCAAAAATTCTGGAAAAATTTGAAATGATATTTTGATGAGTTTTCATGATTGTGTCCAAAAATGGTGATTTTTGGATGTATAGATTGAGAGTTATGAATTTTATGAGAAAAGACTATTTTAAAAGTAACCGCTTATAATTTCTTGTGGTTAACTCCAAAATTGATGAAATTTTTATTGGGAGTACATGTATATGATAGAAGTATACTCTGTAAATTTCAGAATTTTTGGACAAAAGTACAATTTTTGATAAATGTCTAAATATTCGGCTGTTTTGGCCATATAAAAAATAGTTAATGACTTTTAAAAATTCTGAGAAAAATATATGTTCACTATGGGACTATATTTTACTAAATCTCAGAAAAGAAATATTTTTAAAACTGATTTGGTATTTTTCATGAAAATGGACTAGTTATAAGAAAATGAATTAAATATGTTTTGTGAAGTAAGAAAATTCGAAAATAGGATTTTATGGCTTGAGAATCCTATATGAGGTATATGCAGATTTTTTATGAGTGTTTTTGGTTATTGGTGATGAAATCTTATGAGTTTGGCATTTTAGGATGATTAAATGTATTATTTAGTAAAGTATAAACAATTAAAATAAATTGTTTATAAGCTTAAGAAATATTATTCTTTCAATATCATTATACAAAAATATTGGTATGTATTTTATTGTGGAATATCTACCTTTTTGTGTCGAGTTTACTATTCACGAGTTACTATTCACGAGTTACTATTCACAGAAAAATTGGTTTCTTTTTTCTGACCAAATTATCGTTGATTTATGATTGTTGCTCTTGAAAATAAATGCAGTTGTTGATAATATTGTTTTTATTATCATATATAACATTTTTATAACCCTGATGTTGAAATTCTCTTTCACTTGAGTGTAAATATGGGTAGATTATTGGTATGATCATGACTAGGGTTCTCTTTAGCCTGTAGTGCAAAGTTGAATTGTGACTGGTATGATCATGACCATTGAATTTATAATTGAATATCTTAAGCTTAAGTGCAAAGGTGAATTGATCAACATGGTTAAAATTATTGTTTATATAAATTCTGAAATGATTATATATTTCTTTGAGATATGAATATATTTGGCATGTAGTGCAAATATGAATTGTTAATGAATATCTTTGGCCCATAGTGCATAGATGAACTGTTGTTGAATATCTTTGGACTGTAGTTCAAAGATGGTCTGTTGATGAATATCTTTGGCCTGTAGTGCAAAGATGAACTGTTGTTGAATATCTTTGGCCGTAGTGCAAAGATGGATTTATTAGTATGATTATGAACAGAAACTGTGATTTGGTATAACCATGATCTTTGCTGTTTCAGGTAAAGACAGGTGATGAAAATATTCTTCGTCGTGTGTGCGAAGAAAAATTTAGAATCATAATTATGATTATTGTAAGACCCCGAATTTTATGAAATAAAAGTATGCAATTTTTTTTATAATTACTATTTAGTAAATGGTTAAATTGATAAAAGTTTAAAGTTATGGGTGAAATATGATTTTTTTTCAAAATAAGCAAGTGGTTATAAAATAATCATTGTTGTCGGGGAATATTCGTTTGGTCGTGGAATATTCTTTCTGTCGGAGAATATTCGTACGACGGCGCAGCTATTTGTGGGCCCCATAACGAATAAATGTCGGATAAAGAAAACGACAAATTTGAGTTTTTACAAATAACGGCGTAGTTGTTACCGTTAACACTGTTGGAATACCCGGTGGTTAAAATACAGTAATACGCACTATTGCACAGTAGCACACGGTATTGCACAGTATTTTTGAAATTATTGATTCTTACGTAAGAAGGCACTACTCAATAAATGTTACAGTAATTACTGTTCAATATTTTATTTTATTGATTCAATAATTGCTGCGTTGAAATTTTATATTATTGTTGTTCAATAATTGTCACTGCACAGTATTTCCCATTATCAGATCAATAATTCATATTATTTAGAATAATATTATTAGATAACATTATTGATAATGTCTAGAAAGTTCTGTCTAAGGAGAGGTTTGGTCATCTAATTGCGCGTCAGTAAGGAGAAATCCTTATTGGAAAACCCCCTCTTTCCTGGGAACGGCCTGGTTGTCATAAATGTGATTCTGTAATATTATTTGTTAATAATTAATTATTGATTCATATGATAAGAAAATATTTATTTTATGTGGATATAAATGAGGGATATATTTTTGTGGTTAAAAAATGAAGGAGTTAATGTTGAGATTTTTATCCGTATTTTTATCGGAATGGAGGTATTAAAAATCAGGGTTTTTGAGATATTTTGCGGGGGTTATAATTTTTAATCCGACCGTTGGATCGTGGTAATTTTTGGATATGTTATACATATATAAGTTGAGTATATGTCCATAAATTTTGAACCGTTAAAAATGAACGTATGATTTGTTATGAATTTTAAGAGGTGGCTGATTCGGAAATCAGGTTATAAATCATTTTTGATAGAAAATTCTAGAAGGTGGGCCCCACTTGTGGTTGGTGAAGAAATGTGCTGAATTATATTTTAAATGTGGTGGGTGGGAATAGTAGCAGGTAAAGCCATCAGGTTGCAGGTCAAACCTACCAAAATTTTCCTATAAATAGAGGGCTAAGTTAGAATTAAAAATCACACCAGAAACATAAGCTTTCTCTCTTTCTCTCTCTTGATTATTGAGTGTATTTTGTGAGTATTTAGATACTTGGTGAGTTGCTATTCATCAGTGCAAGTTTCCTTCAGCCTTATACCGATCAGAAGTACTGCTCTTTTGAGGTAAGGGATAGTAAGGGATAGTAAGGGATAGTAAGGGATTTTAAGGGTTGTTATGTTTTTCAGTTTCGTAATTTTTCTGAACTTCAAAAATTTTGAAAAAATTTGAAATGATATTTTGATGAGTTTTATTGATTGTGTCCAAAAATGGTGATTTTTGGATGTATAGATTGAGAGTTATGAATTTTATGAGAAAAGACTATTTTAAAAGTAACTACTTATAATTTCTTGTGGTTAACTCCAAAATTGATGAAATTTTTATTGGGAGTACATGTATATGATGGAAGTATACTCTGTTAATTTCAGAATTTTTGGATAAAAGTACAATTTTTGATAAATGTCTAAATATTCGGTTGTTTTGGCCATATGAAAAATAGTAAATGACTTTTAAAAATTCTGAAAAAAATATATGTTCAATATGGGACTATATTATGCTAAATTCCAGAAAAGAAATATTTTTGGAACTGATTTGGTATTTTTTATGAAAATGGTCTAGTTATGAGTAAATGAATTAAATATGTTTTGTGAAGAAAGAAAATTGGAAAATATGATTTTATGGCTTGAGAATCCTATATGAGGTATATACAGATTTTTTATGAGGGTTTTTGGTTATTGGTGATGAAATATTATGAGTTTGGCATTTTAAGATGATTAAATGCATTATTTAGTAAAGTGTAAACAACTAAAATAAATTGTTTATAAGCTTAAGAAATGTTATTCTTTCAATATCATTATACCAAAATATTGGTATGAATTTTATTGTAGAATTTCTATCTTTTTGTGTCGGAGTTACTATTCATAAGTTACTATTCACGAGTTACTATTCACGACAAAATTGGTTTCTTTTTCTAACCAAATTATAGTTGATTTATGAATATTGCTCTTGAAATTAAATCCATGTTTTGACCATATTATTTTTATAATCATATATAACATTTTTATAACCTTGATGTTGAAATTCTCTTTCGCTTGAGTGTAAAGATGGGTAAATTATTGGTATGATCATGACTATGGGTTCTCTTTGGCCAGTAGTGCAAAGTTGAATTGTTGACTGGTATGATCATGACCATTGAATTTATAATTGAATATCTTTAGCTTAAGTGCAAAGGTGAAATGATCAACATGGTTATAATTATTGTTTATATAAATTCTGAAATGATTATATATTTCTTTGAGATATTAATATATTTGGCCTGTAGTGCAAATATGAACTGTTGATGAATATATTTGACCTGTAGTGCAAATATAAACTGTTGAGGAATATCTTTGGCCTGTAGTGCAAAGATGAACTGTTGATGAATATCTTTGGCCTGTAGTGCAAAGATGAATTATTGATGAGTGCGAAGATGGATTTATTAGCATGATTATGAACATGAACTGTGATTTGGTATAACCATGATCTTTGATATTTCAAGTAAAGACAGGTGATGAAAATTATCTTCATTCTGGATGTGAAGAGGAATTTAGAATCATAATTATGATTATGAGTTATTTATATGATTGTGGACCAGAACTGTTGATTGATGTTACAGGGATAAAACATTGTTGATAGATTTTTAACATGGAGAAGATAATAGACTTTATAGTCTATTTGACTCTTCTAATGGATTGCTCGTTCCGCTGCAACTATGGTTGAAATTTTTATCATTTACCATATGTTCTAAATCTCTGATTTATTATTGATGAAGGCTATTGATAATTTAATTATCTTTAGTCATGATATTCTTTACTGAGCTAGTTGTGCTCACCCTTTTGCTTCACAATTCCTTTCAGGTAATAAGAGTGTAGCTGGGTCGAGCGGGGGTAACAAGGGAATAGAACGGTGGTCATCATTTAGTAGTTATATTTGGTGAAGAAAATAGGGTGAGGCGAACCCAACGTTGGAAGGGTGTTTTGTCACTATCATACAAGATGTCTAATGACATACAACCTCGTGTCATCATAAGACAGGGTTGTGCTCATCCACTTGCTGAGTATATCTATGGGCACTACCTATATAATCTTGGTGTTTGTTTGAAGTATAATTCTCAATTAGAGACAGTGGAGATAATGATAAGTCAAGAGAAGACTCACCATTGGGAAGAATATGATAGTAATCTTCTCATTTTTCTTTGGGGTCTATTGGGTCAACCAAGGATAATTCTGTGGTCATATGATATCTATCATAACCTAGACGCGTGGCCTCCCATGTATGAAGGTTTCCTTGAGCACTTCCCAAAGATTGTAATTTCTAAAACAGTTTTTGACTATACCTTTATGTAAGGTGTTATTGTGAGGTGATGTCCACGGTTGGAACATGAGTCACATTTGGTATATATTTGTATCCAAACCCACAGCATATGTGTTGTTGTATTTTGCACGACAATTGTTGTAATAAAGTTGTAGTTGTTTTCTGTACCATGTATTTGGCGACTCAGAATGGGTTGGGTGGAATGGACTTATTTTGGGGTTGTCAGCCAATTGCCCTTCTCCTTATGAGTCTTGACTTCCTGAAAATCCTCTGGTTCCCCCTCCTCAGCAACTAAAAGATATTCAGATGAAGGATATCTGACTGATGGCACATGTTCTCTAGTGGATCTTCTTAGCTGAGGTTCTTCAATGTCAAGTTGCTCCCCTTGATCAACACTCTCTGCATCTGACCCATCACCATCATGCAAATCTGTATCAGTCATATCTTCATTCTGACCTCCTTCTCCAACTGTGACATTCTGTACTGGAGATGGAACTTCGCTGAGGTCTGGAACTCTATTATCTCTGGGCTGTGTAGCATTATCAAAATGCTCATAATTCTGGTGCTCATGAAACACCACATCTCTGCTCCTGAATAATTTTCTCTGCACTGGATCCCATACCTGATATCCAAACTCTGCATCTCCATAGCCAACAAATACACATGGAGTAGACTTGTCATCAAGTTTTGATCTTTGTTCCTTGGGGATATGTGCAAAAGCCTTGCACCCAAATACCCTCAAATAAGAATAAGACAAATCTTTACCACTCTAAATCTTTTCTGGAATCTGAAAATTCAACGGTGCTGATGGAGATCTATTAATCAGGTAACAAGCAGTACGAACAGCTTCACCCCAGAATGACTTAGGCAGCTTAGCCATTCTCAACATGCATCGCACTCTCTCAATAATAGTGCGGTTCATTCTCTCAGCCACACCATTATGCTGTGGGGTACCAGGAACAGTCTGCTCATGCCGAATGCCATGCTTACTGCAATATTCAGTAAACTCCTTAGAAGTGTATTTCCCTCCGTTGTCACTACGAAGACACTTCAACGATTTTCCAGTCTCCCTTTCAACCATAGCATGAAAACTCTAAAAATGCTGGAATACCTGGTCTTTTGTTCTCAACAAAAATACCCACACCTTCCGCGAAGCATCATCAATAAAGGTAACAAAGTACCTATTTCCACCCAAAGACTCAACCTCAATGGGTCCACATACATCAGAATATACTCTCTCCGGTAGCTCTGATTTTCTTTTAACTGAACTACTAAAAGAAACTCTATGTTGTTTCCCAAACAAACAATAGTCACAAGGGCTTAAAACAGTACCTTTAGCAAAAGGAATGAGTGACCTTTTTGCTAATAACTGCAACTCTTTCTCACTCATGTGGCCAAGCCTCTTATGCCATAAGTTTGGTGAAGAGTCATCCTCAACTGCATTCAACTCACTAGAACACACATTCACATGAGTCTTGTATAACGAACAATAAGCAACACCTCTTGCAATCACCATAGAGCCCTTGGTAAGCTTCCATTTTCCACTGCCAAAGTGATTCTCATAGCCTTCTATGTCCAAGGCCATGCCAGAAATCAAGTTGAGACGCAAATCTGGAACGTGTCTAACATCCCTCAAGGTAACAGTGCAACCAATACCTGTTTGAATGCAAACATCACCAATTCTAATAATCTTGGACTGATCAGTATTTCCCATTCTCACGTACCCAAAGTCTCCAGCTTTGTAAGTTGTGTAAAATTTTCTCTTAGGTGTAGCATGATACGAGGAACCAGTATCAACCACCCAATCAACTTTCTGATCATCAACATGCAAGCATTCTTCTTCCCCAAATGAAAGAATCACAACGTCTTCGGTGACTGTGGCTGTAGTGTTCTTCTCCTCAACCTTTTCCTGCTCACCATTTTTCTGCTTGTCTAACCAGATTTCGCAATTTCTCTTGTAATGACCTTCCTTATTACAATGGAAGCATCTATACGTTTCGCCTTGTCTGGTTTTTGACTTGCTCCTGTGATTTTTGCTTTTGCTGCGACTTGTATCTCCTTTGTGAGATCCCCTAAAATTGCTTCTGCCCCTGTTCTCTGTGACAAGAGCGTGTGTCTCAAAATTTACGCCTTGCTCCTTTCGCCTTGTCTCCTCATTATGAAGACTGTCTTTGACTATTTGCATAGTCATTTTTCCTTCTGGAGCTGAATTACTTAGAGACACCACTAAAGTCTCCCAGCTGTTTGGCAATGAACTGATAAGCAATAGAGCCTGAATCTCAACATCAAGATTCAACTTCATTGTAAGACCCCGAATTTTATGAAATAAAAGTATTCAATTTTTCTTATAATTACTATTCAGTAAATGGTTAAATTGATAAAAGTTTAAAGTTATGAGTGAAATATGATTAATTTTTTTTTCAAAATAAGCAAGTGGTTATAAAATAATCATTGTTGTCGGGGAATATTCGTTTGGTCGTAGAATATTCTTTCTGTCGGGGAATATTCGTACGACGGCGCAGCCATTTGTGGGCCCCATAACAAAATAACTGTCGGGTGAAAAAAATGACAAATTTGAGTTTTTACAAATAACGGCGTAGTTGTTACCGTTAACACTGTTGGAATACCCGGTGGTTAAAATACAGTAATACGCGTTATTGCACAGTAGCACACGGTATTGCATAGTATTTTTGAAATTATTGATTCTTACGTAAGAAGGCACTACTCAATAATTGTTACAGTAATTACTGTTTAATATTTTATTTTATTGATTCAATAATTGCTACGTTGAAATTTTGTATTATTGTTGTTCAATAATTGTTGCTGCACAGTATTTCCCATTATCAGATCAATAATTCATATTATTTGAATAGTATTATTAGATAGCATTATTGGCAATGTCTAGAAAGTTCTGTCTAAGGAGAGGTTTGGTCATCTAATTGCGCGCCAGTAAGGAGAAATCCTTATTGGAAAGCCCCCTCTTTCCTGGGAACGGCCTGGTTGTCATAAATGTGATTCTGTAATATTATTTGTGAATAATTAATTATTGATTCATATGATAAGAAAATATTTATTTTATGTGGATATAAATGAGGGATATATTTTTGTGGTTAAAAATGAAGGAGTTAATATTGAGGTTTTTATCAGTATTTTTGTCGGAATGGAGGTATTAAAAATTAGGGTTTTTGAGATATTTTGCGAGGGTTATAATTTTTAATCCGACCGTTGGATCGTGGTAATATTTGGATATGTTATACATATATAAGTTGAGTATATGTCCACAAATTTTGAACCGTTAAAAATGAACGTATGATTTATTATGAATTTTACGAGATGACTGATTCAGAAATTGTTGAATTTTCGGAGTTTATCATTTTGGTGGAAAATTCTAGAATTGGTGGGCCCCACTTGTGGTTGGTGAAGAAATGTGCTGAATTATATTTTAAATGTGGTGGGTGGGAATAGTAGCAGATAAAGCCATCAGGTTGCAGGTCAAACCTACCAAAATTTTCCTATAAATAGAGGGCTAAGTTAGAATTGAAAATCACACCAGAAACATAAGCTTTCTCTCTTTCTCTCTCTATATTATGAAGCATATTTTGTGAGTTTTTAGATACTTGGTGAGTTGCTATTCATCAGTGCAAGTTTCCTTCAGCATCATATCCGATATCCAGTCAGAAGTACTGCTCTTTTGAGGTAAGGGATAGTAAGAAATTTTAAGGGTTGTTATGTTTTTCAGTTTCGTAATTTTTCTGACCTTCAAAAATTCTGAAAAAATTTGAAATGATATTTTGATGAGTTTTCTTGATTGTGTCCAAAAATGGTGATTTTTGGATGTATAGATTGAGAGTTATGAATTTTATGAGAAAAGACTATTTTAAAAGTAACCACTTATAATTCCTTGTGGTTAACTCCAAAATTGATGAAATTTTTATTGGGAGTACATGTATATGATTTAGTATTTTTTATGAAAATAGTCTAGTTATGAGTAAATGAATTAAATATGTTTTGTGAAGTAAGAAAATTAAAAAATAGGATTTTATGGCTTGAGAATCCTATTTGAGGTATATGCAGATTTTTGATGAGGGTTTTTGGTTATTGGTGATGAAATCTTATGAGTTTGGCATTTTAGGATAATTAAATGCATTATTTAGTAAAGTATAAACAATTAAAATAAATTGTTTATAAGCTTAAGAAATATTATTCTTTCAATATCATTATACCGAAATATTGGTATGTATTTTATTGTGGAATTTCTACCTTTTTGTGTTGAGTTTACTATTCATGAGTTACTATTCACGAGTTACTATTCACGAGTTACTATTCTCTTTTTCTGACCAAATTATAGTTGGTTTATGAATATTACTCTTGAGATTAAATCTATATGTTGATTATATTGATTTTATTATCATATATAACATTTTTATAACCCTAATGATGATATTTCTCTTTGACTTGAGTGTAAAGATGGGTAGATTTTTGGTATGATCATGACTATGGGTTATCTTTGGCCAGTAGTGCAAAGTTGAATCGTTGATTGGTATGATCATGACCATTGAATTTATAAGTGAATATCTTTAGCTTAAGTGCAAAGGTGAATTGATCAACATGGTTATAATTATTGTTTATATAAATTCTGAAATGATTATATATTTCTTTGAGATATTAATATCTTTGGCCTGTAGTGCAAAGATGAAATATTGATGAATATCTTTGGCCTGTAGTGCAAAGATGAATTGTTGATGAATATCTTTGGCCCGTAGTGCAAAGATGACATGTTGTTGAGTATCTTTGGCCAGTAGTGCAAAGATGAACAGATGTTGAGATAAACATGACCAACTGGTGATACAAATGAATATCTTTGGCCGTAGTGCAAAGATGAAGTTATTAGTATGATTATGAACAGGAAATGTGATTTGGTGTAACCATGATCTTTGATGTTTCAGGTAAAGATAGGTGATGAAAATTATCTTCGTCCTGGATGAGAAGAGGAATTTAGAACTACAGTTATGATTATGAGTTATTCATATGATTGTGGACCAGAATTGTTGATTGATGTTACAGGGATAAAATATTGTTGGTGAATTTTTAACATGGAGAAGATAATAGACTTTATAGTCTATTTGACTCTTCTAATGGATTGCTCGTTCCGCTGCAACTATGGTTGAAATTTTTATCATTTACCATATGTTCTAAATCTCTGATTTATTATTGATGAAGGCTATTGATAATTTAATTATCTTTAGTCATGATATTCTTTACTGAGCTAGTTGTGCTCACCCTTTTGCTTCACAATTCCTTTCAGGTAATAAGAGTGTAGCTGGGTCGAGCGGGGGTAACAAGGGAATAGAACGGTGGTCATCATTTAGTAGTTATATTTGGTGAAGAAAATAGGGTGAGGCGAACCCAACGTTGGAAGGGTGTTTTGTCACTATCAGACAAGATGTCTAATGACATACAACCTCGTGTCATCATAAGACAGGGTTGTGCTCATCCACTTGCTGAGTATATCTATGAGCACTACCTATATAATCTTGGTATTTGTTTGAAGTATAATTCACGATTAAAGACAGTGGAGATAATGATAAGTCAAGAGAAGACTCACCATTGGGAAGAATATGATAGTAATCTTCTCGTTTTTCTTTGGGGTCTATTGGGTCAACCAAGGATAATTCTGTGGCCATATGATATCTATCATAACCTAGACGCGTGGCCTCCCATGTACGAAGGTTTCCTTGAGCACTTCCCAAAGATTCTAATTTGTAAAATAGTTTTTGACTATACCTTTATGTAAGGTGTTATTGTGAGGTGATGTCCACGGTTGGAACATGAGTCACATTTGGTATATATTTGTATCCAAACTCACAGCATATGTGTTGTTGTATTTTGCACGACAATTGTTGTAATAAAGTTGTAGTTATTTTCTGTACCATGTATTTGACGACTCAGAATGGGTTGGGTGGAATGGACCTATTTTGGGGTCGTTACATTTGGTATCAGAGCTATAAGTAAAGAGCCCCGAGCCTCTCGCTGGTGACTTCCTGTTGATGGGGGATGCACCGAAGCCAGACTCTCCGTAAGGGACGCCGTTCTGCGGTGACAAACTGATAGGTATCAATGTAAGGTGCTGATATAGGTTGGTGTCCAGAGTTACATTTGGTATCAGGGCTTAGGGATATGATCTCTGGCGAAGATCTGGGAATACAACTAGGAGGGGAGAGATGAGTAAATCCTTCGCTAGTGTGTCCTACCTAAGCTTATTTGTTGGTCAGTCATAATATTGGGATATTATGTGATATGTTAATTTATTTAATTAACCCTTGTTTTATGGCAGTATTTGAGAATGGCAGCTGAGAATGCTAATAATGGAGTGAATGAGACTGTGGAGATACCTCTAATCACTAACCGTGATAATGTGATGTCAGACGAAGAAGGAATTAGAGATATCCATGTGGTGAGTGAAGAATTGATAGTTACACCCGAGATTGTCGCAAAGGTAACAGCTGAGACTGAGGAAGAAGAGGAAGAAGAAGTACCAGAGGAGAGTTTATTAGAGGTATTATATGATCAAAATGTAGAATTTTAAAATCGTATTCATGAGTTAGAAGAGCAGGCAGATGAACGACAGGCGGTCGTGGAACAAAAGGATGCAACAATTCAAGCTTGTGTTACCCGATATGTGATGCTTGAACAGAAGCATTCTTTGGCAGAGTATAAGATGATAAAAATAGAATCTGAGCTGAGAGAAGAAAAAACTGAACGAGTGAGAATAAGTGATGCATGGGCAAAAGCCGCACGACACATGGATATTGTGGAAAGAGATGTTCGATCTAAGAAGGCTAAAATAGATGATATGAATTTCTCTTTTTGGAAAGCAATTGGGAGAACCCAACATCGAGTTTTGAATTACCCTGTACATAGCGGTCAACCTGAATCCGATATGGATCGAAGATTGATGATTTAGATCATGAATGAGGAGTACGAAGAGGCAGTTGAGGGAGAAATATGTCCTATAGAAAGGTATATTCCAACGGTAATGATGACGCCAAATGCTACTCCAGACAAGTTAAAGCCGAGTAGTTCGAGGGATGGCGGTTGTCATGACTTCCCAACAAATGAGGAATCCAAATGAAGTTATCATGGGAGATGAGCAATGGAGAAATCATGATGATCTGAGAGATAGAATCTGAAATAGAAGCAAGGTATTCTCAACTCTTCGAAATACCAGGTACGTAAATTTCGGGGACGAAATTTCATAAGGAGGGGAGATTGTAAGACCCCGAATTTTATGAAATAAAAGTATTCAATTTTTCTTATAATTACTATTCAGTAAATGGTTAAATTGATAAAAGTTTAAAGTTATGAGTGAAATATGATTTTTTTTTTCAAAAAAAGCAAGTGGTTATAAAATAATCATTGTTGTCGGGGAATATTCGTTTGGTCGTGGAATATTCTTTCTGTCGGGGAATATTCGTACGACGGCGCAGCCATTTGTGGGCCCCAAAACAAAATAACTGTCGGGTGAAGAAAACGATAAATTTGAGTTTTTACAAATAACGGCGTAGTTGTTACCGTTAACACTGTTGGAATACCCGGTGGTTAAAATACAGTAATACGCGTTATTGCACAGTAGCACACAGTATTGCATAGTATTTTTGAAATTATTGATTCTTATGTAAGAAGACACTACTCAATAATTGTTACAGTAATTACTGTTCAATATTTTATTTTATTGATTCAATAATTGCTACGTTGAAATTTTGTATTATTGTTGTTCAATAATTGTTGCTGCACAGTATTTTCCATTATCAGATCAATAATTCATATTATTTGAATAGTATTATTAGATAGCATTATTGGCAATGTCTAGAAAGTTCTGTCTAAGGAGAGGTTTGGTCATCTAATTGCGCGCCAGTAAGGAGAAATCCTTATTGGAAAGCCCTCTCTTTCCTGGGAACTGCCTGGTTGTCATAAATGTGATTCTGTAATATTATTTGTGAATAATTAATTATTGATTCATATGATAAGGAAATATTTATTTTATGTGGATATAAATGAGGGATATATTTTTGTGGTTAAAAATGAAGGAGTTAATATTGAGGTTTTTATCAGTATTTTTGTCGGAATGGAGGTATAAAAAATTAGAGTTTTTGAGATATTTTGCGAGGGTTATAATTTTTAATCCGACCGTTGGATCGTGGTAATATTTGGATATGTTATACATATATAAGTTGAGTATATGTCCATAAATTTTGAACCGTTAAAATGAACGTATGATTTATTATGAATTTTACGAGATGACTGATTCAGAAATTGTTGAATTTTCGGAGTTTATCATTTTGGTGGAAAATTCTAGAATTGGTGGGCCCCACTTGTGGTTGGTGAAGAAATATGCTGAATTATATTTTAAATGTGGTGGGTGGGAATAGTAGCAGATAAAGCCATCAGGTTGCAGGTCAAACCTACCAAAATTTTCCTATAAATAGAGGGCTAAGTTAGAATTGAAAATCACACCAGAAACATAAGCTTTCTCTCTTTCTCTCTCTATATTATGAAGTATATTTTGTGAGTTTTTAGATACTTGGTGAGTTACTATTCATCAGTGCAAGTTTCCTTCAGCATCATATCCGATATCCAGTCAGAAGTACTGCTCTTTTGAGGTAAGGGATAGTAAGGAATTTTAAGGGTTGTTATGTTTTTCAGTTTCGTAATTTTTCTGACCTTCAAAAATTCTAGAAAAATTTGAAATGATATTTTGATGAGTTTTCTTGATTGTGTCCAAAAATGGTGATTTTTGGATGTATAGATTGAGAGTTATGAATTTTATGAGAAAAGACTATTTTAAAAGTAACCGCTTATAATTCCTTGTGGTTAACTCTAAAATTGATGAAATTTTTATTGGGAATACATGTATATGATAGAAGTATACTCTGTAAATTTCGGAATTTTTGGATAAAAGTACAATTTATGATAAATATCTAAATATTCGGCGGTTTTGGCCATATGGAAAAGAGTAAATGAATTTTAAAAATTCTGAGAAAAATATATGTTCAATATGGGACTATATTCTGCTAAATCCCAGAAAAGAAATATTTTTAGAACTGATTTAGTATTTTTTATGAAAATAGTCTAGTTATGAGTAAATGAATTAAATATGTTTTGTGAAGTAAGAAAATTAAAAAATAGGATTTTATGGCTTGAGAATCCTATATGAGGTATATGCAGATTTTTGATGAGGGTTTTTGGTTATTGGTGATGAAATCTTATGAGTTTGGCATTTTAGGATAATTAAATGCATTATTTAGTAAAGTATAAACAATTAAAATAAATTGTTTATAAGCTTAAGAAATATTATTCTTTCAATATCATTATACCGAAATATTGGTATGTATTTTATTGTGGAATTTCTACCTTTTTGTGTTGAGTTTACTATTCATGAGTTACTATTCACGAGTTACTATTCACGAGTTACTATTCTCTTTTTCTGACCAAATTATAGTTGGTTTATGAATATTACTCTTGAGATTAAATCTATATGTTGATTATATTGATTTTATTATCATATATAACATTTTTATAACCCTAATGATGATATTTCTCTTTGACTTGAGTGTAAAGATGGGTAGATTTTTGGTATGATCATGACTATGGGTTATCTTTGGCCAGTAGTGCAAAGTTGAATCGTTGATTGGTATGATCATGACCATTGAATTTATAAGTGAATATCTTTAGCTTAAGTGCAAAGGTGAATTGATCAACATGGTTATAATTATTGTTTATATAAATTCTGAAATGATTATATATTTCTTTGAGATATTAATATCTTTGGCCTGTAGTGCAAAGATGAAATATTGATGAATATCTTTGGCCTGTAGTGCAAAGATGAATTGTTGATGAATATCTTTGGTCCGTAGTGCAAAGATGACATGTTGTTGAATATCTTTGGCCAGTAGTGCAAAGATGAACAGATGTTGAGATAAACATGACCAACTGGTGATACAAATGAATATCTTTGGCCGTAGTGCAAAGATGAAGTTATTAGTATGATTATGAACAGGAAATGTGATTTGGTGTAACCATGATCTTTGATGTTTCAGGTAAAGATAGGTGATGAAAATTATCTTCGTCCTGGATGAGAAGAGGAATTTAGAACTACAGTTATGATTATGAGTTATTCATATGATTGTGGACCAGAATTGTTGATTGATGTTACAGGGATAAAATATTGTTGGTGAATTTTTAACATGGAGAAGATAATAGACTTTATAGTCTATTTGACTCTTCTAATGGATTGCTCGTTCCGCTGCAACTATGGTTGAAATTTTTATCATTTACCATATGTTCTAAATCTCTGATTTATTATTGATGAAGGCTATTGATAATTTAATTATCTTTAGTCATGATATTCTTTACTGAGCTAGTTGTGCTCACCCTTTTGCTTCACAATTCCTTTCAGGTAATAAGAGTGTAGCTGGGTCGAGCGGGGGTAACAAGGGAATAGAACGGTGGTCATCATTTAGTAGTTATATTTGGTGAAGAAAATAGGGTGAGGCGAACCCAACGTTGGAAGGGTATTTTGTCACTATCATACAAGATGTCTAATGACATACAACCTCGTGTCATCATAAGACAGGGTTGTGCTCATCCACTTGCTAAGTATATCTATGGGCACTACCTATATAATCTTGGTGTTTGTTTGAAGTATAATTCTCAATTAGAGACAGTGGAGATAATGATAAGTCAAGAGAAGACTCACCATTGGGAAGAATATGATAGTAATCTTCTCGTTTTTCTTTAGAGTCTATTGGGTCAACCAAGGATAATTCTGTGGCCATATGATATCTATCATAACCTAGACGTGTGGCCTCCCATGTACGAAAGTTTCCTTGAGCACTTCCCAAAGATTCTAATTTCTAAAACAGTTTTTGACTATACCTTTATGTAAAGTATTATTGTGAGGTGATGTCCACGGTTGGAACATGAGTCACATTTGGTATATATTTGTATCCAAACTCACAGCATATGTGTTGTTGTATTTTGCACGACAATTGTTGTAATAAAGTTGTAGTTATTTTCTGTACCATGTATTTGACGACTCAGAATGGGTTGGGTGGAATGGACCTATTTTGGGGTCGTTACATTCATGGTGGACAGCTGGTTCACCAAACCTTGGAACTCAGTCATATGCTCCGACACACTGCTCTCGTCCTTGTACTTTAGATTCACAATTTTTCGAATGACAAAAGTTTTATTTTGTGCATTCTTCTTCTCGTACATAGACTCCAGTGTTGTCCATAAAGTGTGAGCATCCGTCTTCTGTGAAACATGGTGGAACACACTTTGATCAATCCACTGCCGGATGTGACCAATAGTCTTCCTATTCATTTTATTTCAATTAGCCTCAAATTTATCCACTGGCTTCTTTCCCTCGAGCTCCAACGAATCATATAAATCCTTGCAATAAAGAATATCCTCCATTCTGGGCTTCCAGATCGAAAAATTTGAAGAGGTCAATTTAATCATGGCTCCGACTGATTCCTCCATAAAATTTATCAAAAACACCCAAGCAAATAACCTTAGCTCTGATACCAGTTGTTGGGAAAAACACCTCCCAAGTACTGTTGTCTTTGATAAATTAGACGGATAAAATATCAGCACATGCCAACTAGATTCAATTTACAGTTCCACCAAAATAATAATCACTGCAGAAAATAATAAGTAAAAAATATCAAACCACGAGACACCAAGAATTTTACGTGAAAAACCCTCTAAAACTAAGAGGCAAAAACCACGGGACGATCTCCGAAAAATCTACTAGAATAAATTGAGAGAATACAAAGATATCTCAATTTGAGTACAAACTCAAATTACTTCACCACAATAACTATGTGATGAAACCCAAATAAAATACTCTTTTATTTGAATTATCTTTCTCTCTCTATTTTCTAAAGCTTTACAGAAGTTCTTGTCTCCTGCTGGAATTGTTGTGTCTGACTCATGAGCTGTTGTGTTTGGTTCATGAATGCCTTAAACATATCCTCCATAGATGTCCCAGAATTGACAGGTACTTCTTGATTTTCTGTGTGGTACTGAGGTTGAGCTTGCTGAATACCTTGCGTATTCCTTGCAGCCATTTGTCGAACTAAAATAGTTAAATCAGAAATCTGTTGCTCCAAGTCTCTCGTGCTTACCCCATTTACCATTTGTGGTGTGTGATCCATCTTAGTTCCATACTGTTGTGAGTTAGCTGCCATGTTTGCAATTAAGTTCCTTGCTGCTTCTGGAGTCTTGTCTACCAGTGCTCCTCCACTTGCTGCATCAATCATGCTTCTTTTCATTGGTAGCAACCCCTCATAGAAGTACTGGATTAAGTAATGTTCATCAATTCCATGAGGTGGACAGCTGAAACACAACTTCTTGAACCTTTCCCAATACTCATAGAGATTCTCTCCATTGAATTGCCTGATTCCACATATCTCCTTTCTTATATCGGTAAATCTTGATGCAAGAAAATACCTCTCCAAGAATAGCCTTTGCATATCAGTCCATGATCGTATTGATCTTGAAGGTAGATAGTATAACCAGTCTTTAGCCAAATCTGCTAATAAGAATGGAAAAAGTCTAAGCTTGATCTGCTCCTCTGCCACTCCTTGTGCTTTCATCGTCGAACACACCACATGGAACTCCTTTAGATGCTTATATGGATTTTCACTTGTAAGACCACGAAAAGAAGGCAAAAGATGAATTAGTCTAGAGTTAAGTTCAAAAGCAACATCTAAAGTAGGATACTCAATACAAAAAGATGATTGAGTCAGATCAGGAGTAGCCAATTCTTTCAAAGTTCTGTTATTTTGTGGCACCGCCATCTCTTCCACTTCAAATGATGGAACAAGAGCTTCTTTTATATTTACAGTCTTCTCTATTTCTTGATCAAAATTTAAGTCAATAAAGCTAGAAGATTGAGTCATAAAACAAAAACAAAAAAAAATAATAAAAATAAACGAAAACAAAGAATAAACAAAACAAATAACACTCCCCGGCAGCGGCGCCAAAATTTGAGAGCTGTCGTTTACACTCCTAAATTAACCTTACTTTCACTTTATAAATTCAAATAATTAGCACAGTATTAAGCAAGGATCGATCCCACAGAGAGTGATTTGTTTTATATTTATCCTATGGTTTCTAATGAAAAGGGGATTTTTAATTAATTAACTAAATTAACAAGAATAAAGTAATAAGAATAAACAATGAATAAAAAGCTTCAGTTCTTCAGTTCAGTATCACCTTTTTACAACAATGGATTAGTCAAGTGTAACATTATTTATCCTTTAATGAAACTAATAGCCCTAGGTAACAACAAGCTCTGCTACCCGAAACTCCCCTTAGATTGTCACTCAATGAAACAAGCTCTTCACAAGATTCTAACAATTATATAACCTAGAACAAGCTCTCTAGATTTAATATAATAGCAGCATTAAGAATTAGAAAATTAGACTATTCCAAGTAACAAACACATAAGCTCGGATTGTTTAACTTGTCTTCTGATAATCATAGCAATACTCAAAAGCTTGTCCGCAATCATGTATTACTAATTACTACTTGTGATTAGAAACAATATCAATTACACGTAATATTATTCCTTGATCTAGCATATGATATTCGTTAACCAACTCAATCCTGCAGAAATCAAATCAGTTAAGCCAAATAGCATTCAGAAATTAAATCAGATTATCAAGAATGAATTTCATGTGAGAAGAAATAAATAATGAATACTCAAGTAACCATTAATTATAAATAAGGTTCAACATCCCTTAGAACTGAATAAAAAGAACTTAGCTCATGTCTTCAATTCTCCAATATTGTAGATGAGAGAATATAGTAGATGATTGAATGAATAAAACCCTGACTCTCATCCTCTATTTATAGTGCTAGACAAAGTCCTAAATCCTATAGGAAGTAAAAATCCAAATCCTAAAAGGAATTACAGATTACACCAATTTTCATAAAGAAATAGAATTTAATTTGGAAATAAATCTTAGTCTAAAAGAAATCTTAATTACAATAGAATTGTAAAAACTATTCTTCTAGAATCTAAAATTCAGATTTGAAATTGGAATTAAATCCCACAATTGTCATGTGCTTAAACTCATTGCCGCGTGAATCCAAATTCATTTATGATACTAATTATTGAATCCTTGATTTGCTAGGAATCCCGTAAACCTCCTCCAATTTATTTCCAAAATCATGAAACCCCTTCAATTGTACCTAAAATAAAAATATAAGAATAATGAGTTTATTTAGGCACAAAATAAATGTAAAAGATTAAGTATTAAGGAATAAAAATATAACATATTTCATACTCATCAAATTCCCCCACACTTATCTTTTTACACGTCCTCGTGTAAACCAAAAATTTGATTTTCAAAAAAAATTCTATTCAACCATAATATCAAAAGATTTCAAGGTACAAATCATGACTATCAACACTAAATTTGAAAAAATCTAATTAATGCCTTATCAATCAATTCACAATTATCAACCTTACCATTTCACTAATGAATTTCATTAAACCAAATTGTAACCACATAATAAACTTTCCAAAAATTTACATACTTACTCAACTTAGTTACCATGGAGCAAAAACCGTGCACACTGACTCACAATCAAGAATAAATTTTTTTTGCTTTTTAATTTTTTTCATAGAACCCTTTTTTTTAGCACAGATGAATGTATTTTCATGCTTCTTCTTTTTTCTTATATTTTTTTTCTTTTCTTGACATGTGCAATGTCTCCTTTTCTTAGGCTTTTCAGAGTTACCCATTAACGAACTTTCCACCAACGACTCCCAAACCAGATGATCTTAGGGCGCTAGGTGTAGAGACACCCCTAAGGCTTACTTATTCAAGTAACAAAGGCCACAAAAGTCAACTAGCCAAGCTGTTTTTATCCATCACACTTTTCAGCGTGAATACCGATGCTTCCCGAGGCTTAGATATCCAGTTATTTCGCACAATAGACATTGAAGCAGATTTTCAATTTTTTTTCTTTTTTTTTTCATTCATCATTATTTCACATGGTTCTGCAACAATATAAGCAAGTTAAACAGTTCTAAGTCGTGAAATCAGTGCACATAGACAACTCCACAAATAACTTAGCCAAATAAACATGCTTCTCATATTCAAGTACTCATGAATCACAAATTCAATTCAAATCAATTACTATGGATCATGGCTTAGTTGTCATCATTCATTAACAAATTAAGCATCAAACAGATTCTGAATTTCAGTATTAATTTTCAATTTTTGACTTTAACCTTTTAACACATAGATAAATAGAATCATGAAATCAAATTTTTTTTAAAAAAAATTCAAAAGCATTAATTTTTTTCAAATTTTCCATCAAAATCGGATCAATATTCCTAAGTAAAATAAAAACCTAAATCTTCCCCCCACACTCAAACCTTACATTGTCCCCAATGTAAGAAAATCATGCAAAGAAGAAAATACTACTAGCTAACATGTAATAAAAAAACTAAAAGTGAAGGGATAGAAAAATCAAATCTGAGATCTTGGGTTGCCTCCCAAGCAGCTGCCCTTGTTTATTGTCATTGGCCTGACATCATCCTTCTCATCCTATGTAATTGGACTTGTGTACTTCAAGTGGACTGGTAACAATTTCAATTCTTCATTAGGAGCATCCTTCAGATCCTGATTTTGCTCCATTCCAGCCCTCAAATCCTCCTTGTATAATTGTATTTGATCAAAAGATTCCTGCACTATAGAGTCAACAACATCAGTAGAAAAAATAGAATTAATATTACCAAGATACCTTTTAACTTCATATATGCTGAACTGGACATGTGCGTCATCAAATTCCATAGTTAAGGTCCCGTGGTATGTATCATGTAGTGTTTTTATTGTTTGCACCGATGTATCCTCTATATCCTCTTTGTAAATATCTGCAAAACTTATCAAATTGTTCTCCTCTTCCTCTTGTTCATCCTTTTCAGACTTTGAATACCTGATTTCTTCTTCAAATTCAGTAGTAGCCTCAAGCACTTCCAACTGGTTTCCACTAGTGAACTCCTCATCATCTTTAAGTTCTTGTTCCCTATTCGAGATTTCTTATAGGAATTTTTCATTAGACTCTGTATACCACCACGTTGAATTCTTTCCAACTTTCCAACTCCTTGTTATAACTTGGGGAAAAGGTAGTTTCGGTTCATAAGCTGAAAGAGGTGAAAATTTATGCTTGAATACATCATTGTTGTTTGTTTCACTATTATCTGACTTGTTTTGTATTGACTTTTCTTGTTGCTGATCCTCTGCACCACATCTCAATGTTATGACACTTACATTTTCAACAGTTTGAGAAAGTGACCTTCCTATTGTGGTTGCAAGTTGACCAACTTGGTCCCTCAAATCTTGAACAGAAGTTCTTGTCTCCTGCTGGAATTGTTGTGTCTGACTCATGAGCTGTTGTGTTTGGTTCATGAATGCCTTAAACATATCCTCAATAGATGTCCCAGAATTGACAGGTACTTCTTGATTTTCTGTGTGGTACTGAGGTTGAGCTTGCTGAATACCTTGCGTATTCCTTGCAGCCATTTGTCGAACTAAAATAGTTAAATCAGAAATCTGTTGCTCCAAGTCTCTCGTGCTTACCCCATTTACCCTTTGTGGTGTGTGATCCATCTTAGTTCCATACTGTTGTGAGTTACCTGCCATGTATGCAATTAAGTTCCTTGCCGCTTTTGGAGTCTTGTCTACCAGTGCTCCTCCACTTGCTGCATCAATCATGCTTCTTTCTATTGGTAGCAACCCCTCATAGAAGTACTGGATCAAGTAATGTTCATCAATTCTATGAGGTGGACAGCTGAAACACAACTTCTTGAACCTTTCCCAATACTCATAGAGATTCTCTCCATTGAATTATCTGATTCCATATATCTCCTTTCTTATATCGGTAAATCTTGATGCAGGAAAATACCTCTCCAAGAATAGCCTTTGCATATCAGTCCATGATCGTATTGATCCTGAAGGTAGATAGTATAACCAGTCTTTAGCCAAATCTGCTAATGAGAATGGAAAAAGTCTAAGCTTGATCTGCTCATCTGCCACTCCTTGTGCTTTCATCGTCGAACACATCACATGGAACTCCTTTAGATTCTTATATGGATTTTCACTTGTAAGACCACAAAAAGAAGGCAAAAGATGAATTAGTCTAGAATTAAGTTCAAAAGCAACATCTAAAGTAGGATACTCAATACAAAAAGATGGTTGAGTCAGATCAAGAGTAGCCAATTCTTTCAAAATTCTGTTATTTTGTAGCACCGCCATCTCTTCCACTTCAAATGATGGAACAAGAGCTTCTTTTATATTTACAGTCTTCTCTATTTCTTGATCAAAATTTAAGTCAATAAAGCTAGAAGATTGAGTCATAAAACAAAAACAAAAAAATAATAATAAAAATAAACGAAAACAAAGAATAAACAAAACAAATAACACTCCCCGGCAGCGGCGCCAAAATTTGGGAGCTGTCGTTTACACTCCTAAATTAACCTTACTTTCACTTTACAAATTCAAACAATTAGCACAGTAGTAAGCAAGGATCGATCCCACAGAGAGTGATTTGTTTTATATTTATCCTATGGTTTCTAATGAAAAGGGGATTTTTAATTAATTAACTAAATTAACAAGAATAAAGTAATAAGAATAAACAATGAATAAAAAGCTTCAGTTCTTCAGTTCAGTATCACCTTTTTACAACAATGGATTAGTCAAGTGTAACATTATTTATCCTTCAATGAAACTAATAGCCCTAGGTAACAACAAGCTCTGCTACCCGAAACTCCCCTTAGATTGTCACTCAATGAAACAAGCTCTTCACAAGATTCTAACAATTATATAACCTAGAACAAGCTCTCTAGATTTAATATAATAGCAGCATTAAGAATTAGAAAATTAGACTATTCCAAGTAACAAACACATAAGCTCGGATTGTTTAACTTGTCTTCTGATAATCATAGCAATACTCAAAAGCTTGTCCGCAATCATGTATTACTAATTACTACTTGTGATTAGAAACAATATCAATTACACGTAATATTATTCCTTGATCTAGCATATGATATTCGTTAACCAACTCAATCCTGCAGAAATCAAATCAGTTAAGCCAAATAGCATTCAGAAATTAAATCAGATTATCAAGAATGAATTTCATGTGAGAAGGAATAAATAATGAATACTCAAGTAACCATTAATTATAAATAAGGTTCAACATCCCTTAGAACTGAATAAAAAGAACTTAGCTCATGTCTTCAATTCTCTAATATTGTAGATGAGAGAATATAGTAGATGATTGAATGAATAAAACCCTGACTCTCATCCTCTATTTATAGTGCTAGACAAAGTTCTAAATCCTATAGGAAGTAGAAATCCAAATCCTAAAAGAAATTACAGATTACACCAATTTTCATAAAGAAATAGAATTCAATTTGGAAATTAATCTTAGTCTAAAAGAAATCCTAATTACAATAGAATTGTAAAAACTATTCTTCTAGAATCTAAAATTCAGATTTGAAATTGGAATTAAATCCCGCAATTGTCATGTGCTTAAACTCATTGCCGCGTGAATCCAAATTCATTTATGATACTAATTGTTGAATCCTTGATTTGCTAGGAATCTCGTAAACCTCCTCCAATTTATTTCCAAAATCATGAAACCCCTTCAATTGTACCTAAAATAAAAATATAAGAATAATGAGTTTATTTAGGCACAAAATAAATGCAAAAGATTAAGTATTAAGTAATAAAAATATAACATATTTCATACTCATCACCCTCTTTTTTCATGAACTAGAGTAAATCTCATTATATTATTATGGCATGAGATTTTATATATGTTGAAAGCGTTCACATTATTGTACTCATTTCATTATACATTTGGATACTCGGATACCAATAAAATTTTAGAAACTACAGACGCAATACAAAAATTAAGTTCACTTTTCATTGAACTATATATACTCTATGCATATGCGTACGCTTTTTACTAATAATTGATTGCTTTTTATTATTGATTGATTTACTAATACATACATATATATATATATATATATATATATATATATATGTTGACTGTGTGATTCTGTCAACCCAATTTTCCATCTTAAATGCTGCTAATTTTATTTGATTGTGTGGACCTTTTTTATGCGCCTAACATATATCAAAGTAGTGCGTTTTTTCCTTTTTTATAAGGAAAAAATAACGATTCTGTCAAATTGTCATGCAGAAATATAACCACATGTTACATTATTTCACTATGATACACCAAAGACACTTGAAGACGAATATGGAGGATGTCTCAAAAATTAGCAGTGATTTCCTTCGTTTAAAATGTCAGAAAATAAAAAAAAATATACACATACACATCATATATTTTTTATTTTCATATATTATAATACATAATCTTTACAATTGATATGAGAGTTTTATGATTTTATCTCACCTTTGTTGAACAAATCTTTTTCCTCTTTCAATTGGAAGCTTTCGAACGGCTGTTTTTTCCCTCACTAATTCAGAGTAGGTCTAGTTATTTGTTTACTTATTAATATATCTTGTTAATTCTCTTATAATAAAATTATAATAAATCCAATTATTTTTATTGGAGTGTGATTATTTGGGCTACAGCCCAATCTATTTAATGGTCCGGATCTGGTGATGGCCCATATGTATTTATTATGATAGTGGAAGAGTCCTTATTAAAATAGGATTATATTCCCTTATTTGGAGGGATAAGGAATCATTTTCCTAGTTGGATGCAGGTGGAGGTTACTTCTATATATATGGCTACAAGCTAGGGGTTTAGGGAAAAAGAGACAAGAACACAAATACACAACTTGTACTCTCAATATTATTATAGTGGATTACTCTCTCTCTCTCTCCATGGTTTTTTCCCAATTGGGTTTCCACGTAAATTCTTGTGTTCATATTTTATATTTATTTATTTATGTTTATGTGAGTGTGTTTCGTGAGTTTGATTTCACAACAATTACTCCATCAACCGTTGGCGCTATTTTGGCTTGTCCTTTTGGGTGATTTCGTCAGGCGTACAAAATCAGGCGTTAACATTGGCGCCGTCTGTGGGAATCAAGACACTTGTTCTAGTGTCGAATTAAAATCACCTATTTACCGAAAAGAAGAGAGCCTACATATAAAGCTAAGCCTCTTATCTCTTCCTTTATTTATAAATTATTTTTGACAAACATGTTTTGACTTTCAAGTACTCATTCGTCAATTAGAATTCTTGATATATAGTTAGTATTGTATGTTCAACTCTCGTTATGAATAACAATGTTGAGAAATTTAGCTGTACTATTTACACGGTAATCCAGGTTATTCACATAGATATATATCTAGCCCACTTTATTTATTTGAAGGCATTATACACATCACGGAATATTTGGTCTCATGTTTATGGCTGACCGATATAGCATGAACTAATATTGTTATTTAACTTTATCAATGTTACTTTTTAATACAAGTTTATTGTTCAACATAATTAAATACAAGACTTGTATGCTTTAACTATAAGGGGACCACAAATCAACTAATCCCCAATTTTTACAAGTTTTGGTATGCAGTTATGATAAGGACAATTCCGCCTACTTTGCTTTCGGCAAACCGAAAGTCTTGAAAGTCCCATGCTTAAACAAAAAACAGGCACCTGGAATCATCACCGATCACCAGGAGAGTAACAAGCCTCAGTATTTTGTTCGATTCAAAAGAATCTAAGTCGCTGGGGAGTGGATGACATGGGCACCGATTAAACTTATGGTCTGGCGATAACCGTCAAAATCCTGGCTCAATTACCTCTGCAAATTCTTTGAAGACTACAGATAATGTTTTTAATAAAGATGTGGAGGAATTTGTTTGGGCAACTAAAGTGTCACGCTTTTGGCCAGGAAAAGAGGAAAAAAGAATTCTGTTTCACTTTGAAAAGGAACAACCCAAATTTCATATCTTTCTTTGCGGCAGAACGTGGTACATGGTTCCAATATAGTATCGCCAAAAAATTATTGGGGTTCTACTAGGTGTTGGTGCTGGAGGATTTATTAAGAAATAAAAAAAAAAGATGCATCCCATTATCATTCAGAAACTACAAAAGGAGACGAATGAGGAAGAAGCCCTGCCAGAAACCACTTCGACAATCTCTTTAGAGATTCCTCTTCGGGCTACACCGATTTCATCATATCTTTGGTTGTTTACTTTCAACAGATATAAAGTCTGATCAAAGCCTCCCATAGGGGTCGGGACGAATATTATGGCAGCATAAGGTCGGAGGGGTTATAAGGTCGGACAAACGTCCTTCGAGAAGGTTTTGATCTCCCGAAAGGATGAACATTCTACGGATATTATGGCGGCATAAGGTTGCAGGGGTTATAAGGTCGGACAAACGTCCTTCGGGAAGGCTTTGATCTCCCGAAAGGATGAACATTCTACGAATATTATGGCGGCATAAGGTTGCAGGGGTTATAAGGTCGGACAAACGTCCTTCGGGAAGGCTTTAATCTCCCCAAAGGATGAACATTCTACGAATATTATGGCGGCATAAGGTTGCAGGGGTTATAAGGTTGGACAAACGTCCTTCGGGAAGGCTTTGATCTCCCAAAAGGATGAATATTCTACGGATATTATGGCGGCATAAGGTTGCAGGGGTTATAAGATCGGATAAACGTCCTTCGGGAAGGCTTTGATCTCCCAAAAGGATGAATATTCTACGGATATTATGGCGGCATAAGGTTGCAGGGGTTATAAGGTCGGACAAACTTCCTTCGAGAAGGCTTTAATCTCCCTAAAGGATGAACATTCTACGAATATTATGGCGGCATAAGGTTGCAGGGGTTATAAGGTCGGACAAACGTCCTTCGGGAAGGCTTTGATCTCCCGAAAGGATGAACATTCTACGAATATTATGGAGGCATAAGGTTGCAGGGGTTATAAGGTCGGACAAACGTCCTTCGGGAAGGCTTTGATCTCCCGAAAGGATGAACATTCTACGAATATTATGGCGGCATAAGGTTGCAGGGGTTATAAGGTCGGATAAACGTCCTTCGGGAAGGCTTTGATCTCCCAAAAGGATGAATATTCTACGGATATTATGGCGGCATAAGGTTGCAGGGGTTATAAGGTCGGACAAACGTCCTTCGGGAAGGCTTTGATCTCCCGAAAGGATGAACATCCAATGGATCACATCCTCTGAGACGGACCGACATCCTCTCCAACGGATCACATCCCGAGATGGACCGACATCCTCTCCAAAGGATCACATCCTCGGTTCTTCGGAACGGATACGTTTAGTTCTTCGGAACGAACTTTGTAATTGGTGTTCGGTTGGATGGTTCGGTAGTGATAAGGTTGGTTCGGTCGTGATAAGATTGGTTCTGTATATATATTCGGTTGTGGTAAGGTTGGTTCTCTATATATTCGGTTGTGATAAGGTTGGTTCGGTTGTGATAAGGTTGGTTCTCTATATATTCGGTTGTGAAAAGGTTGGTTCGGTTGTGATAAGGTTGGTTCGGTTGTGATAAGGTTGGTTCTCTATATATTCGGTTGTGATAAGGTTGGTTCGGTTGTGATAAGATTGGTTCGGTTGTGATAAGGTTTTCTATATATTCGGTTGGGATAAGGTTGATTCGGTTGTGATAAGATTGGTTCTCTATATATTCGGTTGTGATAAGGTTGGTTCGGTTGTGATAAGGTTGGTTTTCTATATATTCGGTTGGGATAAGGTTGGTTCGGTTGTGATAAGGTTGGTTCTCTATATATTCGGTTGTGATAAGGTTGGTTCAGTTGTGATAAGGTTGGTTCTCTATATATATTCGGTTGGGATAAGGTTGGTTCTTTATATCTTCGGTAGGGATAAAGTTGGTTCGGTTGGTATAAGGTTGGTTTTTTATATCTTCGGTAGTAATAAATTATTTATCTATCTTATGAGTGAACAAGAGGAGTGGGGCAGCGATATTGGGAGCCGACAATTTTAGTTCGGCACATGGAGTTCAGGTGTGATATATTTTGTCTTCGGCAAATATGGTCGTTTTATTGGGATAAATTTGTATACTCTCTCATTTATAAGTTCCTTATAAATAAGAGACTGGGGGCAATGTTGGAGTGTGATTATTTGGGCTACAGCCCAATCTATTTAATGGTCCGGATCTGGTGATGGCCCATATGTATTTATTATGATAGTGGAAGAGTCCTTATTAAAATAGGATTATATTCCCTTATTTGGAGGGATAAAGAATCATTTTCCTAGTTGGATGCAGGTGGATGTTACTTCTATATATATGGCTACAAGCTAGGGTTTAGCAAAAAAGAGACCAGAACACAAATACACAACTTGTACTCTCAATATTATTATAGTGGATTACTCTCTCTCTCTCTCCGTAGTTTTTTTCCAATTGGGTTTCCACGTAAATTCTTGTGTTCATACTTTATATTTATTTATTTATGTTTATGTGAGTGTGTTTCGTGAGTTTGATTTCACAACAATTACTCCATCAACCGTTGGCGCTATTTTGGCCTGTCCTTTTGGGTGATTTCGTCAGGCGTACAAAATCAGGCGTTAACAATTTTTATAGCCCAAATTTTACCAAATTATTTATCCATCACATATTAATATTTATTAGCCCATATAAAATAAATAACTAATTTGACCCAATAAAAGACAAAGTCCAATTAATAACTAGTTTTATCCACCTTTGTGTTTATTTGAAAGTCTTTAGAAATCTTTAGAGATGAGGTAAGACTTTAGATATGGGTTGATAGTTATAATTTCTTCAAAAGTCTGTCAAATTCTACCATTTAATTGAAATCTTTAAAATCTATGACTTTTTGAATACCAAAATACTTTTATAAACTTTGTAAAAATCTTAATTCAATACCACCTAACTTTTAAAGACATTTAAAAAGTTGTAATTGAATATCACTAAACTTTTATAAACTCTTTAAATGTCTTGATTAAATACAACCAAACTTTTAAAATTTTTTAAAATCTTTAAAAATTTTAATTGAATACACCCCCCTTAAACTCAGCTCAAGTTTGGACTCAACTCATTACTAAACGGGTCAAGTTCATAGAGTAAACTTCAAATTAATATAAAATTCAATTTGAGTAATTTAACTTTTAAACTTTGCTTGATTTTGTTGAGTGATAACCTCAAATATATAATCTTCCAATTTAAAAAAGAGATCATATCATTAGACTTCTTAGCCTCCATCTCCTTTGGAAATTGAAATAATAAAGAAGACTATATTAAATCATTTCACCAATTTATTTATTTTTACTCTTTATTTATTTATTTTTTTGTCCTCTTCTTTTTATGGTAAATTATTCCACCAGATTCGAGTGGATCAGATTGTAGGGGAATTAAGGTAGTGTATGTTTAACTCTTAATATCTCTTAACAGCTCCACATTTGATTCGGTAAGTGGGTAAAATTATTTGGTAAATTTTTATTTGCAGCTTATCGTCTCTTAATCGATAAGAGGAATATATAAATTCAAATCGTTAAGAGTTGCCTCGATCTTAATAAAAAATTTACATTTATGGAGACTATAAATATTGTACTCCCTCTATTTTAAATTTTAAGATCATTATTAATTTTTGAAAAGTCAATCTGAAATATTTTTAATTTTAAAATTGATATTTTTAAATTTAAAAGTCATTCAGGTGTTTTATATTTTTTAGTTACCAAAATAGCTTTTTTAGTTCAAATGTTATTTCGGTCAAATAATTTAATTTATTAAAATAAATTAACTATTCAAATCTTAATTACTCAATTTGATATTTTTATAAAAAAAAACAAAAAAAAAACTAGATATACAATTTCTCACATGTAATTCAGCTACGCAAAACGACGTTGTTAATTTAAGGAAAAGTGGACTCTTTCATATTTGCTTTAGAAAGAGAAATTGGTGAATCTAGTATTTGTTTTAGAGAGAAAAGGAAGTATGTATATATTTAGTGTATAACAGTGTTAAAGTGGGAGAGGCGAAGTTGGGGAGGGTTGGGGGAAGCCATAGAAATTGTATATGATTTGGAGAAGAAGTTTTGGGATTGACTCATGTACGCGGGTTCGACGAATGGTCATTATAATTATTCAGTTGGGGTCTCGCTCACCGATGAACGAGTGGTTGTCCAACTCGCCAGTGAGGACGGGGGTTGGAAGGGGGCAGCGTTCCGGAAGCCAAGCGTAAAGTGTAATTGAGCTTAAGACTTTATTAGTAGTCCGGTCTTGAGTTTTAGAAATGTATTAGGCCTCATGTGGTTAGACTCATGTTATAGCGGTTAGGGTTTTTCTAGTTATTATAAGGTGTGTGAATCATTGTAGTGTGTGCGAGGCATTTAATGAATACATCACTAGCCAAATTGATGAACATGGGTATATCGCGTGTTTTTATTTTTTCGTCTTTTATATAATATTTGTGTAATTGCAATATTATTCATTCTTAAATTCTAACAACAAGTGAAAAGAGATGTTTCTCTCGTGGAATTTTTATCTCTTCCACCTTCTCTCTCGGATTAGATTTCTCTCTCTTACGATAGATTTAACATATTAAAATATCAAATATTATATCATGTCACATAAAAATATTAAATACTTCATCCGTTCCTAAAAGATTGTCGTTTTAGAAGAAAAAATTTGTTCCAAAAAGTTTGTCGTTTACAACTTTCGAGGAGAATAAATTATTTATTTTTCTATCTTACCCCTACCTTCTCTCATTGTCCCAAGAAATTCTTTCTCTTGTATTAATAGTTTTCAACTTCCCATAAAGGGGTAATGATAGAATTTTAAACAAATTTTACTTGGTAAATGATACTTTCTTAATCCATATGTCAAAATCTTAAACAACAATCTTTTAAGAACGGAGATAGTATGAGGTATCAGTTTTACTCCCCAAGATTCGGGTCATGAAAGGTGCACCTTTAACCATGCTTCATCTCATGTAGACTTTAAGATGTTATCTAGTAGTGATATACTCCCTCCGTCCCTATTAAAATGACTTTTTAGAGATGGGCACAAGAATTAAGATAATGATTGGAAAGTATTAAATATAGTACTCAATTGTCTATAATACCCTTAAATCATTAATTTATCATAGCACAAGAGTTTAAAGTACCAAAAAAATAGGTAGGGTAATGAGGGGTAATTTTAGAAAAATTGTCATTAATTCTTCTAGATTTGAACAAACGTCAATTAATTAGAGACAAATAAAAAATTCTAAAACGTCATTTAAATAGGGACGGAGGGAGTATTAGTTATCATATATCTTAATTTTGTAAGTTTTTGCTAGTCTAGGAGATAGATAGATGATGTTTGTGCAAAAAATATGCTTGAGATTAGACTACTATTTATCTTAATTTAACAGTATTTCGAACTATTTTACCCTATGATAGTACTTTAAATAGTCTCATGGACTATTTTTTGTCTTTTCTAAATAAGGTTGTAAAATGAGCAAACAGTTGGGACTCGATTCGTACTCATTTGACTAAAAGTTCGATTCTAGCTTAACTCAAAATATAAATGATTCAAATATGAGCAAATTTTAAATTTCGATAAATTACTCGAACCTCTTCAAATTGCAAGTTTCTATTGATACTCGGATCATATTCGTTTGAAAAGTTCAAACTGCTCGGGCTCGATTCGAGATCGTGCTCGACTCGGTAGCTAAATGAGTCTCAATCAAACATTATTTTATACTCAATAAATTTTGTGAACAAAATCTAAGCAACTCGGTTCATTTACACCCTTATTCCTAAGGCTATTTATGAGAGATTATATAATCTCATGATGAATGTGCGCATAATAGTCCCCCAATTTTTAAGTTATCAAATAATTTTATGAGACTAATAATGGAATAAATAATCCAGTTTTAAATTAAGACAAAATAGTCCAATCACAAGACATGACCCCAAGTTTATTCTATTTCTCATGGTGATCTGTTAATTTCGGGCAGTAGAATTTTTTTGTGTGCATCAGCAGCGGCAGCAGCGTCACCTGGAACTGGATTGAGTTCATTGATTCTGATATAGCATGACAGATCTCTTAATGTTGTATTCTCCTGATGGTTGGGTATTTTTGATTTCCCTACCATTTTCAGAAGATTTGATGGGTTGGATACTTGATGGGGGTAAACGCATGTCATTATAAAAACTGGATTCTGTTGGATTGAAAAGTAGTTTTTGTAGGGATTGAAAATTCAGTTTAAACTATCAGTATGTGAAACTTTTTTGTAAATTTGTACGTTCCTGAAATAGAGGTGGTGAAAAATTATTGTTCCTGATTACACAAGTTTTTTTTCCCCTCCTTTTTCCTGGGCACCAATAAACTAATATATTATATATGGTGACAAATAATCCATATTTACAAGCATTGTTTCCCAACTTAGTACCATAGATAGTCCAATTTGGGGAGTGGTTAACATGAAATTAACTTCGATCAATTGACCAATATAATATCGACACGCAGGCGAAAGGTGATCTCTCGCCGCGTTTCAACACTGTATTGGTCAATTGACCAACTTACCATGAAGTTGACTTGGTGATAATCGGATCCGTCAAATTTATATATATATTTTCTGGGTTTATACAAAGCTTCACAAGACATGTATATGATCCTAATCAATAGAGCAACAATTGCGTTAAAGGTATTCATCCAGCCTGCTTTTTACGCAACCCATATCAGTAATTTGAGGAACTCCACTCTTAAAATCATTCTGCAGTAGAATCAGATAATTGTATAGGACCATATTTTGCTAGTCTACCAAATGCAAACCTGTCAGCATCTAGGCCGGAATATGTGATTTGAAGATACGGATCTATAGCACTCACTCTATCTCCATTTTATGCACAAGCAACAACAAATGTACACCAAGAACATACTATCTATTTATCCATGCCATAACAGACATTCAGGCAAATGTGATGTGAACATATAGATCTATGGCCTTCGACGATCTTCCATTTTATGCACAGGCAAGAACATACCATCTAAAATTCCATTCCATAGAAGACATTCGCACGAGCTTTTTTGCTTTTTAAAGTACGAGTTCTTTGCAATAGTTCATGGGACAAACAAAAAACTTGAAAACAAAAAGAAACAACTCTTCTATGACGGTTATAGTCAACTTTAACAAACTGAAACAACACCATTAAGAAGCATAGACTCGATTCAAATCAAAGAAGTAATAATTCAACTAAAGGTTCTTGCCTTAGTTCCAGAACCCAGCCTATATTGAAGTAAACCCCACGGGTGATTCAAAGGAATATTCCTCTTATCACCATTAATGCAACATATTGACAAAATGAATGTATACAACCATAAATTGCTGCTCACAATTTCATTAATAAAATCCTACACCAGGAAAAATGACTTACTGACTCCGCACTGAAAAGTAGTCTATCAATACTAACCAATCAGCATCGAAGCATGAGTATGCAATTTGATGAAACATATTCTGTAGCCTTCGATGAATCTCCATTTTGAGCAGAACTACCAGTAATTGTACTGCACCAACACTGTCTAAATTGTCAAACCATAAGACATATTCAGCAGAATTCAGATTTCGGAGACTTGCATATTCCATGGGATATAAAAGCATTGGCCAATTTATCCTCGCATTGAACCCATCGAGAAAGTGTGACGGTAAAAAGGCTTCTTATTTATCACTTTCATCATAATAAATTCTATCTCTGTCAAATTCTTGAAGGGGTTGGTTTTCTTTCTTTTCCAATCACCACCCAACTGAAAAACAGTTTGTGCACTTCTGTGGGATACAGGGAGATGTAACTCTTTGATGGAAGTATTCGAAACTGTCACAAAATTGATAAGAAATGAGTTGCTCGAAAAGAAAAGAGGATATTTAAGCAAGGAAGTTTTCGGTCAGCAATGATGGATAAGAAACAATATAGATAGCGAGTGCATCCCATTATATTGAAATGATATTACAAAAGATGGGGATGATGGATCTCACAAAAGAAATATTGGACAAGGCATAAACCATTAAAATGTTCATTTATAACCATGCTTTTGTTTTGAAGCTTCTAAGAAATCACATTTAAGGACGTAACCTAGTTTAGCCTCCAAAATTAGGTCTCAAGTGCCTTTTGTGACACTAGAGAGTGTTTTGGCATAAAAGAAGGGTTCAGAGATATTTACCTCAGCCAAATGAAATACATTGATTTGAATGAGTAGATGACTAGTGGCAGATTGTATTTTCTAGAGTGGGGGTAAAGAAAGTTTTGAATGCAAAAGAAACAATTAAAGAGGAATTCAGAAACAAGAAGTCTCCATACATGTCATCCTGGGAAGTGATATATAATTTTTTGGAACAGTTACCCCCATAGCCCTCTTTATTCTGCACACTACTTTCTGAATCCCATATCTAACTAAATATCATCGCAATTCCTTCACACATGATATCACTGAATTTAACCAAACCGGCCTTTTAACTTCATTGTCCATTTTCGTTTTTCACAAGCCATTGTGCATCTTCATTTTCCTCAAAAACATCAAAGTCAGCACCATCTTGAGAATCTTCCAAAATTATGAAATTTCAATAAAAAAATTCTATCTCAACACTTTAGCTGCTTCCTTCAAAACACCACAATTCCCATGCAGTGCAACAAAAGAATTATCTGCAATCTTTTTCAGTTGTGCATCACTGAAAAAACAAGATTAACATCACAAAGAACATAATCAGAAATTGATTAAGGTATAAGATGACATAAATTAATAGCACCAAAGATTATTATTTTATTTTATTTTTGAAATTGCAGCAAAGATCTAAAGATTAATAAGTAAACTATTATATCAAATCTCAACTAAAGCTTAGAGCAAAGTTTCCCTGGACAGTAAGTTTTTTTATTTAGTGATTAAAGGGGGAAATCACCTAACAGATAAACAGTATATTGCTCTTGCATATATATCACGAGCAAGATCTACAAGTTTTTAGGATTGAATTGATTATTATTGTCCTTTGCTTTTCTTCTTTTGAACCTTTCATTAAGTAGCTGAACTGAACCTTGGTATAACTCATTAATGTTACTCAAAGATATATGAGGAGCAAGAGGTTCTTTATGCAAGTTAAAAGTTAAAATAACTCGGTTGATGTTAAGACACATTCTATCACTTCTACATTCTTTTTTACATGCGACTTTTTACTCTCTCTTTTTTTCCTTCCTTTTATCAATTCTTTAAATAGCACTATTTGGCTAAACAGATATCATCTTATGTGGTGTACTAGTAGCAAAATTTAAGTTCTAAATGTAACTCTATCGTGTTACTTGTATGATATGTTCTTAAAATTATCAATTTTTTCTCAATAGATTTCTGAAAGCTGAAGCTCCCAAACCCCACCTATATGTGGAATTAACGAAAATTTGAGATTATATCCATCCTCCACGAGAACTTCCTCTTACAACCTGGATACTTCTCTTATGTAAGCAAGCAAGAGTATTTTTGAAGTCATTTTTTTAAAGGTAATAATTTTGATTATCTTTTACAGCATATTTTTGCAATATGCATTATATATATACACACAAAAAAATTATTGGTTGTATTTTTATGTCACTTAAGATCTAGATTTATTCTCTTAATGAAGCATGGACATAGGCGGGGGACATAAATATGATACACTGCTGAGATGATCTCTAGAAAATCTAGAAGAGTAGGACACGTGCATGTTGAAGACACATTAATAAAAAGACTATACTTTTACATTAGTTAATTTATTCATAAAATTGAAACTATCATGACAGTAATTAAATTATGGAGCATTATTAGTTATAACCAATAATTATCATGCTATGAACATAGAAAGCAAGTGCAAATGCACACAAGTAAAGAGATATGGATATGAAACTAATACTCTCTCTCTCTCTCTCTCTCTCTGTATTTGTGATACACACTACAACAATTACAATATCTGTAATTGGTTTTCTCATGTCTTGTTTTGTGGCATAAAACATATCTTTTCTTACTTCTAGCCATTATACTTCACTAAATATTTTAAAACAAGATCATTTCTCTGGTTTCTTGGAGACATCATTTTAGTCCAGGATCATTTTAATGAATAAGGAACATTTAACATAACTACCGTCAAGTTTAAAATCTAGGATCATTATATTCAGCAGCTCAAATCACAAATAAGCCCTGAAGTTTATCCTGTTTTAGTCCATATACTTTAGTCCCTTTTTCAGTATACATTGGTTACAAAACAAGTGTTGGGGAAAACTCAATAATAAATTTCTGATGCTAGACTGAATTGGGTAGAAAGAGAGAAAGCATTTAGGTGCTGATTGTTCTGGAATTTGTGGCTGACATATAATGGGTTTACGGCTACAAAGGGGTTCACGGGTGTGGGAATTATTGATTGGTCTTTTAACTGGGGATGGAGGAGATGCAACTGCAGAAACTAATGAAAGAAGAATTCATGAAAGACATTAAGCTAGAATAAGAAAGAGGAGGGAGAGGCATGAAATTAGACTCACAAGACATAACACATAGGGTCCTTGAGCATCACACCTAAGATTAAGATATTTTTTGTACTCATTCATTCACTGCCTATTAATCCCTCTATTCCTTATTAACTGACGTTTTAGGACGTAGGAGATTGCACATGTATTAAGAAATGTCAATAACATCACAACTAATTGATTGAAATTGGTATAATATACCATTATCAACCTTGTATGCATATTATCAAAACAAGCCACTTTCTCTCTCCTCTCCATACGAACCATAAAATACAAGAGGGAGAAAAACAAAGAAGTTATTTTATTGGAATTGTTGGAAGCATGAGAGAACTAATTTGTATATGATGTTAAAGGGTAATATACGAAACTTTAATTAGGAAAGACCAACATCAATTAGAAAGGAACAAAATTTCTTTCCTTTTTCAACGTCAGTTATTAAGAAATGGAGGTACGCACATATTATCCAAGGAGTCCTTCTACGCGGACCGGTTTTTTGGACAAGGAAATTGGACCGATGGATCCAATTTTCCACTTTTTACTCCTTTATCTCTTTCTCACTCCACTTTTCACCCCAATTTTATCTTTCTCACTCTATACTTATCAATTTTCCCTCCTTTCTTTATTACTTTATCAATACTTTTTTAGAAAGTAAATTGAGACGAGTTCATTTTTATTTCATGATAATGTGTATGTCTACTATTTATACCAAATTTTATTATTGTCAACTAGATTTTATTTTATTTACTTATTTAATGTTAATCCATTAAATTTATTTTTTACTTATTTAATATTTTTTTTCAAAAAAAATTTAAACATATTGTCTAATCTTTTTAAACTTTTTTTTGAAAAAAAATAGTAAAGATTAACATTAAAAAAGTAAATAAAATAGAATCTAGTTAACAATAATAAAATCTGATATAAATGGTACACAGAACATTATCACGAGGTAAAAAGGATCTCATCTCAATTTTACTTTCTAAAAAAGTATTGATAAAGTAAGAAAGAGAGAGATAAAAGAAAGGAGGGGAAATTGATTAGTGTATAGAGTGAGAAAGAGAGATAAAATTGGAGTGAAAAGTGGAGTGAGAAAGAGAGATAAAGGTGTGATGTGAAAAGTGGTAAATTGGACCCATCGGTACAATTTTTCTGTCTAAAAAAACTGTCCTCATAGACATATTGTTATCCAAGACTTAGGACCAAGTAGAACTTGGTGACCAAGCAAACTTGGGGACAAAGTAGTCTTAAGGCCCAATCACTTGTGTTACTCGGACTCGGGTGCGGGTGTCGGATGCGGGTACGAATATAAGTGTCGGACACGTGAAGTCAAAAATAGAGGATACACGGATATGGATCTAAATTTGGGCACGGGTGCGGAGATACGTTATATTATAATTTTTTAATAATAATGTTTATACTGTCCAAATTCTTATAGACATGCATTTATCATGAAACTTCAGGGGTTGAGGTACAAAAATATAAAGAAACAGGGGCAGAATTGAAATTACTGAAATTTTAGGGGCTAAAATGAAAGAAAACAAAACTATAGGGACTGATATGTAATTTTTCAAGAGCTATTTTGAACTTTCAGAAAATCTAGGGGACTAAATTAAAAAATTATAAAAACTATGGGGTACCTAACTGTAATTTTTCAAGTATATTTTAAATCCAGATCTAAGACAAACTCGTAACTCTTGTTGAAGGAGAAGATCGGTTGGAGAAGAAGAAGAAAAAGGCGACAAACTCGTAACTCGTTGGAGAAGAAGAAGCAAAAGGCGACATGGTAAGTCTCACTTCTCTTTCTTCAGTCATTTCTCTTTTTTCCTCCTCCTTCCTCGTCTCTTCTTCTTCTCCGATGATGCTGCGTATCCGGATTTCTGTTGCCAGATCCCGTACGGATCCCACACCCGTACCAGTGTCGTGTCGTGTCGACACGGATACTCCACCAAAACATGGCGAGTCCGAGTAACACAGCCAATCACTAATGACCTGAACTCTTATTTGGACTTCCAAATCAACAAAAATACCACAGTTTTATTCCACAAGGTAAAGTTAACAAACTGCCCTTTGTGTATAAAACATAATAATAAAGTAAACTAAATAATAAATAGCAGCATATAAGCCTATAAAATAACATAACATGCGACTCCAATAATATTTCACATCAGCCCAATATCCACATAAATTTTCCCCTTCAAATATGATCTCTATTTGGCCAGTTTGGGTTGCATCGATTGGGCCCTGAAGTAACTTCAATTTTTAAGCAAACATTACTACAAATTTGGTTTGCAAAAAATTAAAACAACAATTTTCTTAAGCACATTGGTATAGCAACTCACCGAAAAAGGTTCCCCCTTATTAAAAATAATGTATATCCGTATCATACACGTTTATCATCCATATTTACCAAAAAGGAAAGATGCACATCAAGTCATCAACAAATGAACAAATAAACAAGAAAATGAAGAAAAAGAGGTTACTTCAGGGTCCAGAAAATACCAAAAAAATAAAATGAAATTGGAATGCTGAAAGTAGGTTAACTTCAACTTTCAAGATATACATGGATATAAGCCCGAGAGCAGCAGTCCCATCTGTGAATTGAGGCAGTGCACAATTCATTATGCAAGGTTTGACAGAATAACGGCCTATGGGCTAGGGCTTAGGAAGCTAAAACATTTAGCTAGAATTCTTTAAATAGGCAATTATGACCCTAATTTTGTAATCTTTTACATTATTCACTAACAAATATTCTTCTTTTGAATATACCTATCAATGGAATATATAGTATATCTACCATAAATTAGTTACATATCAATTATGAAGAAAAAATAGTAGATAGAGAAACAGGGTTCACTCACAATTAAAACAACATCTTAATAAATAAACAAAGTACATACTACCTTAAGGAGAAAACGTCATGCAACATCGATTGTACACCATTTCCATTTCTTTCTTATTTGGGTTCCTTTTCTGGCAAAACACTAGAGGGTCCTCCCCCATCAATGCGACTTCCACCGGTCGTTGAAGCTCCGCCATCCAAGTCTATCCATGTCAGGTCATCATTTGGAGACAACGCCTTTTGTGCCTTGTCCACTATCCAGTCATCCATTGGGTCAATTCCATCAGTTACGATATTTTTAGTTACTCCAGAGTCAAAATTTTGTAATTGCATATTATAATGCAGAAAAGCCAAATCACAAAGTCTTTGTTGCTCTAGACGATTCCTCCCTTCATTGAGAAGTTTCTCCGCCATACTCCTATTGAGTGCATATCTAGAAGCACCATTACAAGTTTGGCTTAAAACTCGAATGGCTAATTTCTGTAATTCTGGACAGTTATCTCCATATGTGGACCACCAAATTGCTGAAGGCAAAGTTTACATGTTACCAAATTTAATACATAACTTGAAGCATATTTATAATATCTAAACACATAAACAAGAAAGAGAACACAAATCTCTAACCTGGAGAAACATTAGATCGTTGGGTGATGCCACTTCCATGACGAAATTCACCTTTGGCCTCTCGATATGGAACTAGCTGTGAGGTTATCGTGTCTTCAACCTGCGTACTTTCAGCCATACGGACGATACAGCACAATAGACCACTAACAACTTCTAGGTCAGGCAAAAAATCCGTTGAATAGAAGAGGCTTGGATTCAGAAAATAACCTGCAGAATGAAGATGACTATGGAGGTGATTGTTCCAAATATTATCTATCACTTCCCAAAATGGCATGTACTGAGACTTCTTGTTTCTGAATTCCTCTTTAATCGTTTCTTTGGCTTGGTCTAATGTTTCATATATGTACCCTAGTAGTTGGTTATCCCCCTTATTAATTAAATCCAAAACACGCACGAGGGGGATAGTTGCATTCAAAACGTTCCTGGCTTCACTCCAGAAAGAACAATCTCTCACTAGATCAGTTACTCTTTTTCCCTCATTTGTAGAAGCCCAAGTTGATGTATTCCAATCGGATGAGGTAACCATCTTATGTAAACTATCTTTTTCCAACAATATATTCTCCAGGGTCACGAAAGGTGCTGCAGACTTATTTTTGGACGGCTTAACTAAGTCACATCCGTTAGTATGATTCTTCAGAAGTTTCAAAACAAAAGCATGATTATAGATGAATTTTGTAATTGTTTTGGCCTTCAGTAATGTATCTTTAATCAGATTCATCATCCCCATCTCCTCTAACATCATTTCTATACAATGGGATGCACTCACTGTCCAAAAGATTGTTCGGTGTTTATCCATCAATTGCTGGCCTAGAGTTTGCATAAATACTGATGTAGAATATGAAATGATTTGAACCACATTCTTAGCACCAACTTCCTCCAAAACTTTATCAATAAATGAGTGCATAGCACAGAAGTCTCCAACAAAAGCTGAAATATCAAATGAATGTAGATAGATTGCTCCCTGTGGGCAATCTACTATAATATTAACCAGCTGTCGACCCTTTTCATCAACCCAGCCATCCAACACAATGCTACACCCTGTCTTAGCCCAAGAACTTCTGATCTCTTGCACGTAATGTTGCATCTCTTTCAGTTCACTCTGCAGGATCCACCCTTTCAACTCCTGACAAGTGGGAATCATATGCTCAAATTTAGAACCAAGGGTGGAATTTATCATTCTCTGAAGGCTAGGAACAATGGCAGCACTGAAATCAATGCCTGTTTCGTAAAAGAATCTGCCAATGCATTTTTTAGCCTGCAATAATGATTGATCTTCATTTCCACCAGCCGCTAGTTGGAACTCCATCATTCTATTGGGAAAAGCAATTGTTTTGGTTTCATTCTTTTCGGATACAGGTTCAATCTTCATGTGCTTGGTACTCCCAAACTCAGAAATCGAAGTGTTATCATGTTCAACATAATTGGTCTGAGGGCACCAATTCCTCTTCCAGGGAAGATTTGGGTGGTCGAGCTCTCCAACTTCCTTGCTCAAATATCCTTTTTTCTTTTCAACTAACACATTTCTCATCAGTTCCTTCACAGTTTCGGGAACTTCCTCACAAGGAGTTACATCTCCCCGTATACCACCTAAGTGGCACTTCAAACGGCTTGAGCCGCTTACAAATTTACCACAATAATTACATTTCATTCTCCCCTTATGCTTATCAACAACAGTTCCATGATCATAAACACTGACCGAGACTTCATTTGCAGCCATATTCTTGGTTGTATAGATGTACGAACTCTAAAACCAAACACAATTCATACACGAGTTAGTCCAATTTAGTTCATCGATAATTAATTAAAGTTGATTGAATAACATCAGTAATATTGATATAACAAGGAAACAAGGCATAATATGTAGTACTAATTGTCAAAGTTGACCAAATCAACAAATTGTAAGTATTGTGATCATTTTAAACAGTCAAAGAATTGATTCAACCTTTCAGATTTTTAATGCACAGTTCTACACAATGAAAATGGAAACATAATGTGCCACTTAAAATAGCTAGACCATTATAGAAAATCTGATCAGCCTTTCCTGCTGAAGAATATCCCCTAAAAAATCGACAAATGAGATGCAATTGAAGATCTTTCTCACACACCTGTTTAAAATTTGACATAAGTTCTGAAATTTTAACTCATTGGAATAAATATTGTGTATCCAGTCCATCAAATGAGATGCAATTAAAGTTTATGCCCATGATGACACTTCTCGCACAAACACCAAATGGTCAAATAATAGGTGTCCTCGTTTTATAAAGAGCTTCAAATCAGGCCTTGGATCAACCTTGCATTAGGCAGAGATATAAAGTGGGTAGCAACAAGGCGTGGAACTAAATGGAAGGAAACGATATCTATCCCTTGTTTGACAAAGATGAAAAAGGTCCGCCTTGTTTGACAAAGATGAAAAAGGTACGCGAAGTAAAAGTGAATGTGTATCTTCCTCATCCTGGCCCACAAAAGTCTTTCCTACCAAAACATAGATGGAAAGAGAACGGACAATCGGACATAACTAGTCAACAGTGTCTTAGCTAACAATCTACTTAACCCTTATTATAATATTATTATACTCAACATACTTCAAGTCAACTCTAAGATGTACTCCTTATTATAATATTATTATACTCAATATACTTCAAGTCAACTATAAGATGTACTCCCTCTGTCCTCAAAAGAATGTCCAAAGTACATATTTCACACAAATTAAGAAAACTAAAGTGAAGAAAAGAAAATAAAATAAGTACCACTTTTACACATAGTGGACCCCATGTAACTATTTTTTTTCTTTTCTAAACTTAGTTGACCCCATTTAAGTATACTTCTGAGGGTAAACTAGTATTTATACATATTTTATATTTGATTTGTGTACATTTAGACATCCTTTTGTGGACGAAAAAAATTGTACATGAAGTCATGCTTTTGAGGACGGAGAGAGTAATTGTTATATAAGTGACTAGATCACCTCCCCTTCTCGTTGTAACAATAATATGAAGTTGCTTTCATTCCCCTTAGGTTCCTTCCACGTTTTATCAAACAAGATAATGAGGGGGTTGATGTAGGACAGCTGGCTTTGGAGTTTGGGGAAGAGTTAGATAAGAAACGGGGAAGGAAAAATGGTCCGAGGAAACGATTATAATTCCCGAAGGATTGGAGTTGTTTCTCGAACAGTTGGGTTCGATTGGTTTCAGGAAAGGTCTTCGGGTTCAGAAATGGCGTCATGACTTCGGAAGATCGGAACTTCTTCAGAAGTAGCGTTATGACTTCGAAAAAACTGAATTGTCCTTTATTATTATTATTTTTCTTTTATAGTAATAGTATTTTATTAGGTGGAAAATCTTTTAAAATATGTTGTTATTTTTTGGGATTTGTTTTCGTATCTAGGAAGATTTGTTTCCAAATCTCTAGGAATTCTGTTACGAATTGGGCAGCTAGGGCAGATAGATATGACTTGGAGAGAAAGTTTTGTTAGGCTAAATAACCCAACTTGTGGGTTGCAGGAAATTGATCATTGTTAATATTATTATTTTTTACGATTGATATCGTTTGAATCTCTGGTGGATTCCAGTTTATGTTCTAAGAATTTACGCTGGTAAATTATTTTCGTTTTTCGTTCTGCGTCAATTGGTAACAGAGCCAAGGATTTTGCCTTGTCAATGGCCAACAACGAAGGCAGGAGAGATAATTTTGACAACGCCGCCTAGCGATTGATGAGCAAGGGTGGAAACTATGTTGCAACAATTGTTGGTGCGACAACCCAGACCCAACGATCCTATCAACAACAGAGACGGAGGCGAGGGATTTGTCCTTGGCCGTATTGGAGGTGAACGTCCGCATGTAGCAGCGAGACGCAAATAGTTGGAAGGCCTTAGTGATGAAAATTCCGATGAGGACGTTGCATGATACCAAAGAAACCTTCATCAACAACAAAACCGAAACCAAAATCAATCTGACTATCGAATACGCGCGGATATACCATTATTCCATGCTAAGTTGCAGATTGAAGAGTTTCTGGATTGACTTTCTGAGGTCGAGAGATTTTTCGAGTTGATGGAGGTCGCAGCAGATCGACAAGTTAACCTGGTAGCGTACAAGTTGAGAAGCGGGGCTGCTGTTTGGTGGGAAAAGTTACAGTTAGATCAACGACAACAGGGTAAAACTCATATCCGATCTTGGAGGTGAATGAAACAACTTATGATAAATAGATTTTTACCTCAGATTATGAACAATTTATTTTCCAAAGTTATCAGAATTGTGCACAGAGGCACAGTGCGTAAGTTTATAGGTACAGCAAGTTTATAGGTACTTGGAGGGATTGAAGCCTTCTATCCGAGACAAATTTGGACTACTAGTCGTTTGGACAGTGGATGAAACGCATAATATGGCTTTGAAAGCAGAATTAATGGAGAAAACATCCAATCAATTTTCTTGTGAGACATGGCGGAGACGTCCAATGCAGTCGCCAACAAAAACAAATTTCTGACGAACGATGGGAAGAATCAATCTACAACTAATGTCGATCAGTCACAAAAGGGTTCAGGACCTACTAATACTCCTAGTGGTACACGGCCTACGACATTGGCTACGAAGGAAGCCCCACGAGCACCGAACCCTTATGCTGTATCAGGTGGTTTTAAGTGTTATCGTTGTGGACAACCAGGTCATCGATCAAACGAATGTCCAGCAAGGAAACCGGTGAACTTTGTGGAAGTTGGTGAGGAGGAAGAGGACGGCCAGTACGGTGAAGAAGAAACAGATAAGGGCGAATTTTGGGATGGTGCAGAAATAGCCAAGGAACATGGAGAGCATGTAAACTGCGTAATTCAACGAGTCATGTGCTCAACAAAGATAGAAGATTCTTCACAAAGAAACAATATTTTTAAGGCGTGCTGCAATGCTCACAAGAAGGTGTGTGACCTAATTGTAGACAGTGGGAGCTGCGACAATTTTGTGTCAAAGAAGTTAATAGAACACCTGAAACAACAGGTAGAGAAACACCCGAAGCCCTATGTAATTGGGTGGATTCAAAAAAGACCCAAGGTGAACATGACCGAAGTGTGCAAAGTCCCTATCTCGATCGGACAGTACTACCAAGACGAAGTGGTATGCGATAAGGTACAGTCCCGTTTAGGTGAGTTCAGTGAGTTGGTGTCTGAATTTACCAAATGAACTTCCACCACTGAGGGATATTCAACATCACATCGATCTAATTCCGGGGACAAGCTTACCTAATTTGCCACATTATCGGATGAGTCCCAAGGAAAATCAGATCTTACAGGAAAAGGTGGAGGAGTTACTAAAGAAGGGATTTATTTGAGAAAGTACGAGTCCATGTGCGGTTCCCACATTGCTAGTCCCGAAGAAATATGGCAGTTGGAGAATGTGCGTTGATAGCCGAGCAATCAACAAGATCACTGTCAGCTACAGTTTTCCAATTCCAAAGTTGGATGACATGTTAGATATGCTGCAAGGGTCCAAGTTATTCTCGAAATAGATCTTCGGAGCGAATATCATCATATTCGGATCAAGCCTAGTGATGAATGGAAGACGGCGTTCAAAACAAAGGATGGACTCTACGAGTGGATAGTCATGCCTTTCTTTCGGATTGTCCAATGCACCTAGTACTTTAATGCAACTTATGAATCAGGTATTACGACCTTTCATCGGAAAATATATTGTCGTTTATTTTGATGATATACTGATTTATAGTTACAACGAAGAATACCATATGGAACACCTTCAGGCTGTGTTGGAGGTTTTGGCCAAAAACAAACTCTTCATTAACTTTAAGAAGTGTAGTTGCCTGGCCGAACGTTTGTTATTCCTTGAATATGTGGTCCATTCGAAAATTATCATGGTTGACGAAGAAAAGGCGAGGGTTATCCGAGATTGGCCTACGCCTAAGACCGTAGGAGAAGTGAGAAGTTTCCATGGTTTGGCAACGTTTTATCGCCAATTTATTAAAGATTTTAGTAGCATTGTAGCACCTATTACCGAGTGTTCGAGTGTTTAAAGAAGGGTAAGTTTCAGTGGGCAGAAGCGGCTGATACGGCCTTTGCGGTCATCAAGAAAAAGTTGTGTACTACTCCTGTTCTGACTTTACCTAGTTTCGAGAAGCTATTCGAGGTGGAGTGTGATGCTAGTGGTATTGGCGTTGGGGCAATTTTGCCTCAAGAGAAGAAACCAGTGGCATTTTTCAGTGAAAAACTCAGTGATGCAAGGCGAAAGTGGAGTACGTATGACCAAGAGTTTTATGCTATTATTCAAGTCTTAAAACATTGGGAACACTATCTGATTCAGCGTGAGTTTATTCTGTATACTGATCATCAAGCGTTGAAGTACTTAAACAGCCAGAGAAGCTTGAGTAATATGCACGCTCGATGGGTAACCCTTTTGCAGAAATTTTCTTTTGTTCTGAAGAACAAATCGGGTGTTCTAAATAAAGTAGCAGACGCAATGAGTCGACGAGCGAGTCTGTTAGTCACTATGCAGCAAGAGGTCATTGGGTTTGAGTTTCTGAAAGAGCTGTACTCAAATGATGAAGACTTCGGCGTGCTCAAAAGCAAATTGAGGGAGAGTTTCATGTAATTGATCGTTATTTGTTCCGTGGAAATCAATTATGTATACCTCGGGGTTCGTTGAGGGAAAGATTGATTCGGAAACTACATGGAGGAGGTTTGAGTGGTCATTTGGGACGTGACAAGACCATCAGTGGAGTAGTCGAACGGTATTATTGGCCTCAACTGAAGCGCGATGTAGGAAACTTGGTTCGCAAGTGTTATGTGTGTCAGACTGCGAAGGGTAAAGCTTAGGATACAGGCATCTACATGCCTCTACCAATACCGAGTGCTATTTGGGAAGATCTATCGATGGATTTTGTTTTGGATCTTCCTCAAACTCAACGGAGAGTGGACTCTGTGTTTGTTGTGGTTGATCGGTTCTCAAAGATGGGGCATTTCATTCCTTGTCGAAAGACCTCAGATGCATCCCACGTGGCTCGGTTGTTCTTTCGAGAAGTAGTTCGTCTACATGGAATCCCTCAATCTATTACCTCTGATCGAGATTCGAAGTTCCTTAGCCATTTTTGGATCACACTGTGGCGACGGATGGATACTACCTTGAACTTCAGTAGCACTGCACATCCACAAACAGATGGACAAACTGAAAATCTGAACTGAACGCTAGGGAATTTGATTCGGAGTATTTGTGGTGACAAGCCGAAGTAGTGGGATGTGGCGTTAGCACAGACTGAGTTCGCATATAATAATGCTACTCACACTGCTACGGGTCAGTCTTCTTTTGCTTTTGTGTATCGACAGTCTCCTAAACATGCATTAGATCTGGCACATCTTCCCAAGGTTGCTGGAAACAGTGTTGCTGCTGAAAATCTGAGCAAGTTCGAGATATTCAGCCTAAGTAAAAGCTAGGTTGGAGGAGAAAAATATGAAGTATAAAGCCGTGGCCGACACCAAGAGGCGTTCGAAACTATTTAAAGAGGGTGATCAGATTATGGTATTTTTGCGAAACGAAAGGTTTCCCGTTGGTTCTTATAATAAGTTGAAGCCACGAAAGTATGATCCGTACAAAGTAATCAAGAAGATCAATGATAATGCTTACATGATCGACTTGCCTGTCGAAATGAACATCTCTCGTACTTTTAATGTATCTGACCTTTATGAGTTCTGTGAAGATGTTCCGCTTTATCCAGATCGTCACTCGAGGTCGAGTTCTTTGCAGATGCGAAGGACTGATGTAGGACAGCTGGCTTTAGAATTTGAGGAAGAGTTAGATAAGAAATGGGGAAGGAGAAATGGTCCGAGGAAACGATTATAATTCCCGAAGTATTGGAGTTATTTCCCAAACAGCTGGGTTCGATCGGTTTCAAGAAAAGTCTTCGAGTTCGGAAATGGCGTCATGACTTCGAGAGATCGGAACTTCTTCAGAAGTGGCGTCATGACTTCGGAAAAACTGAATTGTCCTTTATTATTATTATTTTTCTTTTATAGTAATAGTATTTTATTAGGTGGAAAATCTTTTAAAATAAGTTGTTATTTGTTAGGATTTGTTTTCGTATCTCTAGGAAGATTTGTTTCCATCTCTCTAGAAATTCTGTTATGAATTGGGCAGCTTGGGCAACTAGGGCTGAGAGATATGACTTGGAGAGAAAATTTTGTTAGGCTATATAACCCGGCTTGTAGGTTGCAGGAAATTGATCATTGATAATATTATTTTCTTTTACGATTGATATCGTTTGAATCTCTGATGAATTCCAGTTTATGTTCTAAGAATTTACGTTGGTAAATTCTTTTCGTTTTCCGTTAATGCGTCAGGGCTACACCACTCATTACTGGTAACTTCTCTCAAGGAATAGTCTTGTTTCCTTCCACCTACCCCTCCGTCATTCGAACAAAGCCTAAGTTCTTGATACTAAAACTAACCCTAAGGTATTCTGCACTATACTCAATATTCTTCAAATTCTAGCCAACTCTAAGATGCATGAAGTGGCTTTCATTCCCCTTTGGTTCCTTTGACGTTTTAGCAAACAATATAATGAGGAGGTACCACTCACTACTTGTAACTTTTCTCAAGGAATAGTCTCGTTTCCTTAACCTACCCCTCTCTCGTACAAACAAAGCCCTAGTTCTCGATACCAACACTAATCCTAAGGTTTTCTGTAGACAGAGAAATTTTTATCTGCATAATAAGCTTACAGTATATCCACTAGAATAGCCCCATACCTAGAAGATAAAGTACAAAAGGCTTGCTTTATATGGAGTTCCAAATCCAAAAATCTTGAAATATGAGAATGTTGCAAACATTGTTCCAACTCTGTCTTAAGTTAGTCATTCAAAGTAATGCACTTTGGACATTGGATGATCACCATTAGCCCTAAGGGCATGAGCACCGTCCCTCAACTGGGTAGCGGAGGGGTGAACAATGAAAAAACATCAAAGCTTGTGAAAGGCGAGTTCATCCTCTACAAGCCACCCATTAAGAGCTCATTTTGAGTTATGTAATGACAATTCTTAAGGTAAAGTTTTCTGTTCATGTGGCTTGTACAGGCTAAAAACTCCTACATCACAGGCTTTAATGTCTTACTTTGATGTCTAATTTAACACAGTTGAAATAATAACTACAACCAATTTTAGTTTCAGGGCATTTGGATTTAGAACTACTTATTAAATAAATCGCTTGTACTTTATTTTTGGCTATGGGACTATTCTAGTGGACGTACTCTTGTATCAATGTATGCAGATTAAAAGTAGTATGCATGCAGAAACCTTTCAGTATGAGTTGGTATCAAGAACAAAAAGCTACCTCCTTCTCAGAGCATTTTAACTTTGCATTTATCTTTCTGGGAATTGTTATTTTTGGCAGCAACTCCGATAAGCCAATTGTAGTTTCATAGTGTTTTAACATGTGCAACAACACTTGTACCTTGCTATGACATTAACTAAAAACAAGCTTTGGCTTTGTCATATCCATTTATTTTCCTTCCTTTCTAGATGCAACAAGAATCATCAGTACTGACTTTGAAACATGGAACAACCAAATTCACTAAACTGAGCAGCCATTGTGATATTGATGCAACAAGAATTATCAGTACCGACTTTGAAACATGGAACAACCAAATTCAATAAACTGAGCAGCCATTGTGATATACAAAAACAACTGCAATACTAAACATTAAATAGGGTAACAAAAAATAAATAAACAAACTTTTCTTCTTTTTTTGGAAATTTTCCCTTCCCTCTTCTCAGTAGTAACTTTAAGTTCTAACATTAAATATTGGAAAAGTTCCATAGAGAAACATCGTCTATATGTCTCTGACAGACTTAATAGGCCAAAAAAAACTTTTAAAGAAAAAAAAAATGTAAAAACCAAATCCATACTTTCATTTCATATTAGAACATACTAATTTATTAAATGATTTTACCTTTTGTATAATAAAGGTTAGATTACCAAAAAAGGGAATGAACCAGACTCACCAAACACTTCATAACATAGAAAATAGCCTTTAGCAAACTAAAAAATTCCTTTTTCCACTAAAGGACCGATTAAAGATACATAAAAAGAATCACCCACTATCTCAAGAAACAAACATGATGGGGAGTAGAAAATGGAAATACCCACAATCTGAAAAGGAAAAAAAATGTCAATACAGAGAGGAAAAAAGGAAAGAGTAAAAAAATAAAGGGGTTTTACCTGCTAAATTGTATAGTAATTGGAGAAGAAAGAAACCCAAAATCCACTCATTTAAAGAACCTCACAGAGAAAGAGAGCAGATTAATTGATAGTAGCTACAACAATGAATCTGAAAGAGATGAAAATGAAGTCACTACTGAATAGAGATTAGTCTAACTATGATGATGATATATAGTCGAAGCCCTTTTCTCTCTCTACTTTCTTAGGGTATTTTTTGTTTGCAAGAGTAACGCCTCCACTATCTATACTGTCACTCCAGAGCTCCGACGCGTGTAGGATGGAGCTGCTGATGCTATGTATATACATCACGGCCTTGCGGAAGCGCGTGTATTATGAGGATGGAGTTGAACGGTGGTGGTTGTCGTATACTGTGACGTTAAAAACGTTTACGCATTAAGCGTCGCTCAGATATTCAAAAATAGGCATTTGTTCGTCGTATACTACTTGCGTTTGGAAGACTGATGCACTTCGAGAATTTTATTTATTTAGCAACCGTTTAATTTAAATTCAAATTATTCACTAAAATTAATACGAGGCACAGACTATATTTACGACATTGTATTTGTCGAGCCGTAAGCATTGAATTAAGAAAATATATTTGGCTTATTATGTTTTTAAAAAATAAAAATAATCAGGTCATTTCGTTCAATTTTGCTCACGAACGTCAATTTTCTTTCAATATTTTCAGACATGACTTTAAAAAAAAAAAAAAACAGATAAATTCTGACCTGGCTTATATTTTTATTTAAGTGAGTCCACGTAGATCTATTATTTCTCTTTTTGAACTTTATCTTCAACCTTTATTTATGTCTCTCTTCTAAACTTCATGTTCAACCTTTATAAGCTTTAGATCTATGTTAAAATCTCTTGTAACACCCAAGCCAGTGCTATAGGACTTTCACCGTTCATAGCAAGTCCCGCACTATTTGGCGCGGACAAGAGATTTTAATGGTTCTGTGTTACAAGGGCATTATGGGTATTTAGGCTATAACGTGAATTAAAATTGGAATAGGAGTGACCGCTCCCATAGATTAACCAAATTGAAAAACCACATAAATCTGTGTACTGTCATGTGCGTGTGATCAAATTCTAACATGATACAACGAGTTTGAAACTTAAAAGTCGCGTAATTGCATTTTCACATCGTCCCATTTGCCACCTCTGCAAGCATCATCACCAATAACAAGTCTAGTTGGTTCATCTCTGAAAAGTCCATCGACCACTGCTGACAAGATTTGTATTAAAATCCTGGAACTTTCAATCTAGTTGGCTCATCCCAACGTACACACTGAATTATATATTATTATTAGATTTAAAATACTACGTTATCCACTTAACTGACAGCAAAAAATATGAATATATGAATTCTCAAGGTATATCATTTCCTCAAAAAAAAAAAAAAACAAGGTGAATTCCTGCCGATGAGAAGTGAGCCAAATGTAACTGGCTGATCCCAACTTTTAAGCCAGGAAGAACGCAACGTCTATTGATTCTGACCATAAAAGACATGCATGCAAACGAGTCCATAACATTTGATGACTAAATTTATGCACAGCCATCAGCAAAAGTTCTCCAAAGAACACAATACTTAATATTTCGTCAATAAATTTGCAGGACAAGCGGAAAACAAGGAGAAAACTATCTACAATGGTTATAGATAAGTGGAAAACGAGAAAGAGAAACTCGACGACACAAACTATCGTTATTAATGTAATATAACCACAAGATGATTGTATACACCAGAAATTTCCAAATCACAATTTCATTAATGGAAATCTACAAAGCAAATGAGTTGCTAGCTACTTCCCATCAAAAAGTTGTCTGCCAATGCTAATCTAATCAGAATCCAGAAATGTGATTTGGAGAAACAGATTTATAGTCTTTGATGAATCTCCATTTTGAGTATAGCTGCCAATAAGTGTACTCAACCAGCACCGTCTAAATCCCCATGCCGTAAAAGACATATTCAGCAGAAGTCAGCGACTCACATTTTACATGTGATCCAATAACAGCATTGCCCACTAGTTCAACAAACTGACACCCATACAGAAAGAGCAACAGTAAAAAGGTTTCTTATTTATCACCATCATCATAATCATCACTATCCAATAATTGCAGTTTCATACCTTTGAGATCCTTAGTTACAGCTTCCCCAAGTTGATCTTATTTCACTATGAATTAAATTCTTGAAGGGTGGGTTTATTCTTTTTCAATAAACAAACAACAGACAAGGGCTTGAGCGTGTAAAAAACCAAGAATATGACTGCACATGAAGTCAACCAATGTTGATGATCGAACTATTTTTGAGAAGCAGAAGAGGGAGTGAAATGTGATTATTGTGGTAAAGTTGTCGGAGCCAGAAGCCACTCTGACCGACGCTTCGGAGGTATAAGGATATATGAAACTCTTTAGTAGAAGTTTACAAAACTGCGTGTTGTCTGTTGTGAGTGAGGATCGGATAAGGACGTTCAAGGATACGTTAGGAAAGCAAAATCAATACAAAATTCATACATAATCATGCTTTTGGTCTGAAACATCGAAGGAATCATACGCATGGATGCGACCTAGTTAAGTAGTCCAAAAGTAAGTATGTGGCGCCCTTTGTGACCCTAGAGAATATCTTGTTAGAAAAAGATAGTGTAGAGAAAATGTTCACCTCATCCGATTGGAATACATCCACATGGGCTTCTAGAGAGGAGGGGGAAAAACTGACAGACCTAGTGACATATTGCTCTTTCTGGAGTGATGTCAAGAAGGTCATGAATGCACCTATCCCCTTGTGCGTATTTTGGATTAATTAATGCGGGGGATGACCAAGAACTAGGTTATACATGTGAAGTATAAGGTTATCCATTCTGGGATGGGAAGTGATGGATAACTTTTCGAACAATTACCTCCATAGTCCTCATGCTAGAGGTTACGTTTTGAGCCCGAGGTCTCTTCTATTCAACTGACTTCTTCCTTGACCTAGAAGTAGTTAGTGGTATGTTGTGTTGCATCGTATGCTTGATGAATATCAAAAGGCCAAAGGTGATTTTCTTCATGGAAATGCCATCACCCAGCTATCTAATGTTCCTCCAAGAGAAAGGTGTAACAACAACTAATATCTTCCTCATCCCATAGGTGTCTCTGGACAAATAAATCTTGACATACCGAATCATCTGATGACCCAATACCACAGAACTTCAAGGAATCAGGCTTGTACCAGAAAATATTCTCAACGCCTGAGTTGCTTCCCCCATAAGAACAAAATTCCCATGTGGCGCCAATTAACGCATTAACTGCAATCCTTTTGGCTTGTGCATTTCTGAAAAGAAGCGATTAACATAAAAAAGGGCACAATCAAAAAGTGATGTGGTATAAGATACATGCGTAAAATGAAGCAAAGATCTACTACTATCTTTTTGGTAAGTAATTGCAGCAAAAATCTAATAAATAAACTATTATGTCAATTCTCAGATAAAGCTTAGTTCAAAGCTTATTCAAAATAGCGGACAGACTAATGAAAGTCTAATCTTGGCCGCATGATTCATATTTGGATTGTGGATCAAAATGGTCCCAGGCCAGTCCTATCCCTGGCTCAGCTCATATATATATGAAGAGTAGCATTAAAAAATTTCCTAAAGAGTGGATATATGTTGCAATGATACTAAACACGTAAAATGAAACATGTGCAGAACCCTAACATGTAAGAAAATTAAGTTTCAGAAAATATAAAAAATATATTAATCTAGTTTAGCAAAAGAGGACAAACTGAACAGGCTGAAATTTTGTAAAATCTCAAATAAACAACCACGACAAAAACCTCAAATTTACAAACAATTAACCTATGGTGGTCATTTTTACCATACATCTCCGTGTATAAAATCACAGAGATGTGTGATTGAGAGAGGGGGGGCTGCAGATGGAAGTGGTCACAGTGAAAGAATGTGAGTGCTTATCAGAGAGAGATTAACATGAATTGGCAGTTTACACTAGCACTGGTCCTTCACTACATTGACAAAATGGTAGACATGAGAAGAAGCCTCACACAGAAGAGGGAGTCGTGAGTAGACTAGGCGACGCACTTGATGCCATGGTGGATTATGCTAAAGGCATTTACATAGATGGTCGTGTTTGCTGTAAAGATTCAGGTTTAAGAATTTGGGTTCACCATTTGCGGCTATGACGGTTCAGTAAATCTCAGAAAATGTCAATTAAGGAATTCGGCACATATTTAAATTAAATAACTTTTTAAATTACATATGTGTAAATAAGAATTTCAATACCAATAAATTTCCTAGATGGTATTAGCAATATTTTCAATTTTTAGTATTTTAAAAAATACGAAAGAATCGAGAAGAATCCACGAATATGAATTCGAGGATTCGCTGATCTACTGAAGAATCTTTGCTTTGTAGGTTTGCTGAGTTCTAGATTTGGGAGGCTGTCAAATAATGTAGAATAAATAGGAGGAAGAAGAAAATGTTAAGGCAAAAGAAACACCACCATAATAGACTTAATTATGTACTTATAGTGGACAAATAAAAAACAGTATGTCATAAGTATCTGCGACGCTTATAGCCTGAATTGTCACAAATACATGACTTATTTGGGACATACATCTTTGCAAGGGTTGCAACAGTCTAGCACAAAGCTTAGTAGTGATACTTTAAGGAAAAAGGACAACAGTGTAGTTTCTCTGGAAAAAAAGTTTAAACGATCAACGATGAAAAAAGGCAAAATAAAATAAAATAACAGACTAAAAAAACACAATTCTCTTGCAAATATATCAAAAGAAAGAACAACGAGTTTTTGGGATTGAACTAAATATTTATCTCCTTTGCTGTTCTTTGAATCCCCATTTAAGTAATTAATCTGAACCTTGCTAGTGTTACTTAAAGATAGATGAGACACAAGAGTTTCTTTTATAAGTTAAATCAACTTTTAGTTGAGGTTAAAGGCAAAGATTATGATTTACATTTCGTCTCCTCGTGATTCCTTTTTTTTCATTATGTTAAATTTCTCTTTGGCCAAATAGAAATCATCTTATGTTATGTATAGTTTTAATTGCCATCTAGTTGATTAAACATACGATTTGCTCATACACAGTGTCATTCACAAAAATAGGCATACATGGATCTGAAGTGCTTATTGCAATTTTTTTTTTTTGAGCTTTAAACTATAAGTTTAAATATAATTCTATCGTGTTAAATTATATACTTTTTCCTCAGGTAGATTTCTGAAAGGTGAAACTATCAGGCCCCAGCAAGTAGCAACATGTGGCATTAAGTGAAGTTTGAGATTACATTCATCCTCCACAAGAACTCCTCTTACGACTTGAATACTTATCTCTTATAAAAGAGAGCAACAATATTTTGAACATCTTTCTGATGATGAGTAATAATTTTGAAGATCTTTCACTACATATTTTTACAATATGCATTCTTTCTTGGTTGTGTTTATCTGTTAGTCAAGATCTAGATTTTATTCTCTTAATGAAGCATGTTTTTGGGTGGGATGAATATGGAAAACGTCACCATGCTAAAAAATCTCTAGAAAAGTAGGAAACGGACTCCTTAATAGAAACATACATTTACACTGTACTTCTTATATATGAAGTTAAATTTATTCATAAATTGAAACTATCATATGACGTATTTAAATTACAGACCTAATAATCATTAATAAAATGTGTTAAAAAGAAAGCAAGTATAAATGCACACA